>FIZU01026023.1:0-12891 GCA_900064475.1 Pseudococcus longispinus
TGTAAAAACATTTTTTGGTTATTAACTGCCACCTAAGAAAAAAATAATGATCATTTTCAAAAAGTAGAAGGTTTGAACTTTTATTTAAAAAAATAAAAAAAATATTTACTATCATTAATAGATTTGTAATTAATTTTTTAAAATTGCGAATTCTCCATAAGAATACGTGTATTTTATGAATTATATCCCCCTTACAATTAGTTACCACTTTTGCCACCAGGTGGAGACTTCTTCGATGTCAACCGCGAATTTGATGTTATTGAATGCAAAAAACTCGGTCCTTCGGGACTCACCAGGCACTCCGCCCTCCTGGACCTCCTAATGGCTTCTGTTTTGATACTACCTATGAAAGTATTAAACATAGGATGTTGAATTTTCCAAGTCGAAGACGTCTTAACCCTGGAATAATGTCTAAAAATCAGGTAAACCTTTGTCTAATAAATTGCCCAAAAGTCAGAGTGATCTCTCTGAATTTTCCAAGTCCAAAAATTCATTTGAAATCTGAAAATTTTTTCGAGTCCGAAAAAGGCTGAAAAAATGTGTACACGTCATCGTCGAAGGATTTCGTCAAAAAATTTCGTGACTTTTTCACGGATTAGGTCGTAGTAATAGCATATCCTATGCCAAAAGTTGTTAAAATGCTATGACAAATGACTACCTATTGTCATATGACATACCTCAAGTAACTACTGACTTCTGACAAGTGCAATGAAGCTAATAACAAATGACGGTGCCATGCCATCAGTGGTAATCATCTCGAAATATTTGTGAATCTTGTCAAGTGACAATTGAATAATGACTTACTCGTATGTCACGTGAAGATTATCATATGACAAATTAGCGATGTCGCATGGCAAGTGAATTAAGTCACATGACAAGAGACAATTGTCACATGAGAAAATTCAAGTGACCTAAGCTGAATGTCAAGTATAATGTGACAAATGACAAAGACGCAACAATATGAAGGGAGAAGTGAGAATTGCCTTGGACAATTGACAATCTTTGTGTAATAAGTGAATACTGACACGTTACAAGTGAATAATATTAGATGACAAGTGATTGTCATCATATAATAAGTGAATATTGTCATTACATGACTTTTCTCAAATGATGTGTGAACACTGACAAGTGAATATTTGGGATGAACAGTGAATACGGTCAGATGATAAGTGAACAAGTGACTGATATGTGACCATTGACAAATGAATACTGACAGATGGTAAATAAGTGCCATTATATGTCAAACCTCAAATGATATGTGATCACTGGCAAGTGAATATTTGTGCATGACAAGTAGATATTATTAGATGTCAAATTATCAGCACATAATAAATTGTTAAATGATAAGTGACAGTGTTGTGTCACAAGTGAGAATCGTCTAGTAAACAATTGACAACAGTGATATGACTTGTGAAAACTGTCATATGACAAAATTTGAAGTAACCTGTACTCACTGGCAAGTATAAGGTGAGTACTAACAAGGGACAATGTCGTGTCACAAGTGGGAATTGTCTTACACGATTGGCAACTGTCATTCGATGTGAATTCGCAAAGCAATTGATTGTTGTCTTATGACAATTTGACAAGTGAATTTAGTCATATGACATTTGAAAATTGTCATGTGACAAGTAACTATCATCAAACGACAAACCCAAAGTAACCTAGGCTCCCTGATAAGTATGATGTGACTCCTGACGAGTGACAATGTCACATCATGAAGGGGAATTATTTCAGGGAATTGAGAATTATCATTTGATAAGTGGAAATTGCAGCGTGACAAGTTATTTGTCACCAACTCGCCATATCGCACCTTTGGAGTAATAAAGTTTCATCTCAAAAAAATAAAATTTTACAGGAGAGCTGCTTTTCTATTTCTGTTATTTAAGGATTATTATTGTAATTACATACCTAATATAATGTGAAAGTTTTAGAACTAAAACATTTTAAAGTTCAAACTTTATACTTTTCTATGGTGAATTTTTTTTTCAAAAATATTATATGAAAGCCAAAAAAATTTGATTTTAAAATTACGTTTTGAGTTGTAACGTTTCAACTCCCAAACAATTTCATTGTTTATACTATAATGTTTCCACGATAACTCGAGAAATATTTGTTTGTTGAATCAAAATTCTGATGACACATGTGCGAAAGGAAATTTTCTGCTCAACAAGATCACAATTATTTTTGGGATGAGGCCATCACGAGGAGAGGCTTCAATGAAATCGCTACTGCTGTATATCAATTTCTAGAAAACTGTGACCCTTCAGTGAAGCATGTTATACGTTTTACTCTGATAACTGTGATGGACAGAACAAGAATAACGGAATCTTGGCGATGTATTTGTAGCTTCTATCACTCATAAATATCTAATTACTGGACACACTCAAAACGAACGCGACTCGATGCATTCCTTAATTGAACAAGAAAAAGCACGGCAGCTTCGTAAAGGTCCAATTCATGTTCCTAAACAATGGATTCCAATAATTCGTGCGGTTAAAAAAAATGGAAGTCCATTTGGATTTCAAGGTAATTTCTAAAAATTTATTAATCTTTGGAAAAACAAATAATTTCAAATGTCACGAAGTTAAACAAATAAAAGTAGTCAAGGAGGATAATTTTGTTTACTATAAACCAGACTACTCACAGAAAGAATTTTTAGAAGTTGCACGCCGAAAAAAGTTTTAGGCCTATGTTACCTACTGTAAGAAGTAAGGTTGAGAAAAAATGGATACTTTGGTGAGGAAAAGGTTCGCAATGGAGTGCCGGTAATTGATGTGAAAAATCATAAAGACCATCACCCGTGCTATAAATCACTACTTGCAAGCGATAATATTACGATCGAAGAAGACGAAATGCTTAAAAAAGTCGGTTCGAATACAGATTTTTAATTTTTTTAAACTCCAAGATGATCTCCTTATGTTGTAAGCTTTAATTATTTTTACTTCGTACATATCGAATGTGATTTATTAGTCTATTAGTTTTAGGAACAAGTACCTAAGCCGTTTCGAGTAGAATGAATTAGTACTATGATAGATATCTAAAAATATGTACTTGATCTCCTCATGTTATAATTTTTAATTAATTAATTTTTACCTGATAAAGTCATCGGATGCAATTAATTATATACCTTTAGGAGGATGTACTTATGTTGATTCGAACTGAATGAGTTTGGATACCTAAAAATATTTGATCTTAATTCTTATGCCGAAAGTGATTATTTTTTTGAAGTTTTCTTATGTTGTTATGTTTTAATTTATTTAGTTTTATTTCAATCAGTTGGATGATGTTTTAATTTATTTGCTTTCATTATCAAGCAAACTGATGATAACTAATCTACTTACTCGCGTTTTATTTCATGCATTCATTGAATGTACTCAATTATTGACTTCAAGAGTACTTACTATTCAAGACTCAAGTCATTTTGAGTCAAATGAGTTTGTATGATAGTATAGATACCTGAAAATATGTGATTTCCGTATGTTCAATGTTTTACTTAATTTATTTGTTTTCATTTTAGTTCAATGAATGATTTTGTTCAAAAAATAAATATATTTTGAGGAAAGATACCCCAACTATCTTTTATTTCTTTAAAATCCAACGTATAAAACATGATCTCCCGTTAATATACAAAAAAATTGAACAATGAACAAACTAAAAATTTCATTTCTTCAGATTCTTTTGGTAGAAAAACTGATGAAAACGGGACAAACTAAATTCACATCACACCGATGCATGTTAATTGTCTGGATGTTGCTGTATTCACAATTGAAATTCCTACATTTTTTTATTTTATTCAACAGAAATGAATAATTTTGAGATGTAACCTTATTACTCCAAATGATTTCGCATGTTGTTGCAATTTAGAGTTGTAACGCTAGTGTTTTTTCCGGAACTAATCAGTATTTGAATTTGTAAGTGTCATTGTAGTATCCAGGGGTCCAATAGACCCCAAAATTGCAAAAATCCGAAAATATATATATTTTTTAGATGAAACCTTATTACTCCGAACGTGCGATATAGCAAGTGACTGCATATCATCAAAATAATGGATGTACAAATACCCAACTGTATTCGAATAATTCAACTTCATTTTTGTTCTTCGTCGAATTCGAATACTCAGTTTGTAACTGGTTATTGAAAACATCTAATTGGAAATCGAAAGCAGATCGATTAATCGATTTATTTGAAAACAAGCGAGGGATTACCGCGTTGGTTGAAGTTGAAGAATATGTAAGTAGGTATGTTAGAACTTTTCGAGTAGACTTTTGTTATTTTCATCATCAGTGTATGATCTAGAGGACAACAAAACGAAGAAATGTAGTGGAAATGCGATAACCGCAAGTGGAAAATGGAGATTATTCTAATAATAATGTTAGTAGTATTATTTCACGTTGAACATTTTGAAATAATTCATCAAGAATGAAAAAAGAAAAAGAAATGGAAAATGACACCATACTCCATATCTCCATCTGGTAACTTTACATCCTCCTTTTTGAACTAATGAGGAGGAAGGGGTGGCATTCAAAATTTACCGCAAAACTCATAGAAAATATAGTTCGAAGACCACAAAATATATTACACTCAAGATCAGACCAAACGAATGTCAGAAGGGCAGATTTCAGCTCACCTATTCTCAACATTCCGCACTACAGAACCAACACCTTGATTTGGGAAAATTGCAAAATTAGCATATGCAACGAATCATTTTTCACGTAAAACCCGAAAATTCAAGAGAAAAGAAACCACGTAAACGAATCACATCTGGCGTATGAATATCTGCGCGATTGAAAAAGAAAGGCCACGAGGGATTTCCAAGGATTTTTACACTATCACTTAACCCACTTAAAATTCTGGTAAAAACACATGTACCAAATTTCAGGGTTTTTATTTCCACTCCGAATTTGCGTTCGTACTACGAAGCTTGTTTGTTCGAATCGTATCGTTTGAAGTTGCCGAAAATTTGCCGTTGGTTTTCTTCGCTATATTTTTTGCCATGGTAAATTTTCTCTTCGGGGTAGCAAAATTTCATATATCCTTGGAAAACAAATTGCCAAATTGACACATGTTAGGGTTATAGGTTAGTCTGGGGAATTTTTTTCCATATTTTGATGTCTATCAGTATCCTTGAAACGTCTTGATTGATAATATTGCTTGTAAGAATTTGAGGTTGGAAAAGTCGAAGGAAAAATGGAATATCATAAGACGTGTGTTGTTTCTGACAGGTCTTTAAGGAGAAAATTTTTGGTCATTTTTTTAATCTGTGACGTCAGAGTCAGATATTTTGTAATCTTTACGAAGACGATATTAAATCAGTATTCGAGCAACATGGAATGAAGAAGTACTTCAAAATCAGATACGATGTGAAAAGCGCCAACCACGAATCAAAACTACTTCATACGATTAATTTGTATATATATCGAGCCCGTGAAATGTTTTTATGGGATGAATTATACCTAATGTGTACTTATCTCGTATGGTTGAGTTAGATTACATCTTCGTCGTCGTATTTACACATTATACGAGTTCTTTGTTCGGCGGGTACGAAGAGAAGCCGCAACAACCATGGTTTTGGGGCGCGTTAATATTTGAATAATTATCGTAATTTCGAAAAACAAACCGTATTAGAGCGTTGAAGACTACTGAGAATTCCATCTGGTTAGTGATTGCGTTGCGTATAGTGAATAAAGCAACGAGACGGTGGATTAAGGGTACCGAAGGAGAAAAAAATTAATTGACGAAGAATTTCGTTTAATAAGCGCCGTGTTCTGTTCAAGTATTCAGTATACCTCGAGCCTTTATTCGAAGGCGTAAATAATGAATATTTCGATGAATGGGTAAATTGAGCTGGATGTTTTAATTGTATAAGCGCGGCGGTTATCTCATGCATACAAAACACCAGAGCATCGGCATCATCACGTCTAAAGTAAGTTCTCTAAGTGTAATGGAACATTTCAATCACTAAGTATAACGATACCCGATGGTACGTAAACCAGACGAATATAAAAAACATTCTAGGGCAGATTTTTAAGTGAAAATTTACGCGAAAATCGTCTCAACAGCTACGAAAACACGTTGTAAACTCCGAAAAGTATACCGATTCGGGGGCTAAGATATCGCACCGAAGTACATTTTATAACGA
This sequence comes from Pseudococcus longispinus, assembly GCA_900064475.1. Lineage (NCBI taxonomy): Eukaryota > Metazoa > Arthropoda > Insecta > Hemiptera > Pseudococcidae > Pseudococcus > Pseudococcus longispinus. The sequence goes on from FIZU01026023.1 coordinate 6,140, forward strand.
GTCATTGTACGTATAAAACCTTAAGTATATAAGGCAGTCTCCAGAGAGGAAATTTTCCAATTAAGTAATAATATCCCGACCGAAAAGAGAAAAAAAATTCGCCAACCGCAGGATTAATGGAATTATAACACCGACGATAAGATTTCGCAGCGAAAAAAAAATTGTTTTCTCTTTTAAAACAAGCTCAGGTGTTGTAAAAGAATTTTAAAAACTTGATTAACACCGAGCAGAATATTTTATCATGTTTGTCTTCACCGTAATAATGGTGCTAATTATGTTGAAAATGGCCGGCCAGCAACATTTTCCGATGGCTGCGTTACCTGGGTTTGGTTCGCCCTGCGTACATAAATTAAAAGTTTAAAGATTCGGATGAATTATTGAAACGGGACCTATACGCGGCGTTGTAATGAACCCCGAGACTTTGGTAAAATTACACTGTATGTACCATGCAGACCACATTCATGCAGTAATATTTCAAACACGGTGTAATAAATTGACACGTGTGGTTAGCGTAGGTACATAGGTACGTATAACCATACCTCACATCTCTCATAAACTTTTTACAATTTATTTTCATGAGCTTATGTGCGGCACTAGGCGCGATCCCGGGTACGTTCGATGAAAAAAGTTCAACTTCGGGGCGGCAGTTTTCTCACAAATAAAAATCGCTGCCGTACATATTTTGGCCGTATTTATAGTCCCCCGATTTCATGGCTGTAAGCGATGGTGTACCAACGTACGATGCACATAAATAATTTCACGATGACCTGGTTAGGTTACCAATATGGAAGTACTTTCTTGCGAAATCTATGCCAATGCTTTTGTTTTCACTCGCCTTTCCCCAAATAAGTGTTCGTTGGGGTTATGTAGCCTTGTCATTACATCTTAGATAGGTACTTTCGTCGAAAACGTGACGAAGAGAAAATCGTAAAATGTTGTTTTTTTTTTTTCAAATTTTAGTCGTCTATTTCCTCACAAGATGGTAGAATTTTTCTATAGGAAAGAAAATTGAAAACTGTGTCATACTGGATTTACTGCAGGATTCATTAATACGACATGATATAACTTTTACGTTGGAAAACTACCTAGTTTTTATTTTCAAATAAATTTTTCAATGTAAAACTCGGTGAAGAATTAGAAAATAATTTTAATTTTTGTGAAAAATGAGAGTTCTGATGATATCTAATACATGTACAAGTAAATCAAGTTAAATCTAAATTTGTACTAAAACTAGGAAATTTTAATGAAAAACCACTAATTTTTTTTTTAGAAAATCCAATTTTCATTAACATCTTTGTTATTTTTAGTGTGTGGTATACATTAAAATGGTATTATCAATAAAAATAGAGTAATTTCAGTGAAAACATTACTTCCTCAGGAAAAAGGGTTCTTTTTTGGTAAAAATAATATTTCAAATCAAAAATATGTACTATCTACTTTTAGGGAAACAGTCATTTTTAGTGTAAAATGGTATTCATCATCAAACTGGAATTTTCAGTGAAAAATTACTTTTTCAGTTGAAGACGTTATTATGCCAATGTAAAAAAGAGTAATTAATTACTTTCGAATTGAAAAAGGCTACCTTCTTTTAGTGGAAATTAATTTCCCGTCAAAAATTGTATTTTAGAGGGAAAGCTACACTTTCTTTCGAATGAAAAAAGGATTTCTGGTGAAAAATTTCATTTCTAATGACCAATTGTAGTTTAGAAAAAATTATATTCTTGAAAAAAATTTTCAGTGAAAACACTACCTACTTTCCCACCAGAAAAAAAGTGCTTTTTCCAGTGAAAATGATATTTCCATTCGGATATTGTATTTTAGTAGAAAAAAAATGTTGATAAAAAAATGACATTTCTAGTAAAAACTGGATTTTTTGGAAACAAAATTGTATTTTAATGAAAAATTATGTTTTTTTTCAAATTTTGTATGTGAAAACTTTACTCTTTCACTAAAAAAAATGCACTTTTTTTAGTAAAAATGATATTTCCAATCAGAAATTGTATTGTGGTTTTTAAAAAAAGGAATGAAGAACTGAACTTTTTTAGTGAAAAAAAATATTTCAGTGAAAATGGTATTTTCCAGCAACAGAACATCTCTAGTGGAAAAGAAAGGTTCTTCAGTAATTAGTAAAAACTTATATTTCCAATCAGAAATTGTATTGTGGTTTTTAAAAAAAGGAATAAAGAACAATAACTGAACCTTTTTGCTGAAAAAATATTTTAGTGAAAAAGAATTTTTCTAGTGAAAAAACACATTTTTTAGTCGTAAAAAATGATGGTTCCAATCAAAAATAGTGTTTTGGTTTTTAAAAAAAAGGAATGGAAAATGAAACTTTTTTAGTGAAAAAAAAATTAAGTGGAAATAGTATTTTAGCAAAAAAGAAAATTTCTAGTGAAAACCCACATTTTTTAGCACTGAAAATTGATATTTCCAATCAGAAAATTGTACTTCTGTAGGAAAATAAAATGTTGATGGAACAGTGGCATTTCCAGTAAAAACTAGATTTCTCCGCAAAAACCCATGTTCTAGGGAAAAATTATGTTTTTAGTGAAGACATCATTTTTCACTAGAAAAGGGCACCTTTTTTCAAATAAAAGTGATATTTAGATTTTGAAAAAGGGAATGAAAAATGGAATTTTCTTGTTGAAAAAATATATACTCATTCTAGTGAAAATGATACTTTCACCAAAAAATAATTTTCTAGTGAAAAACACTTTTTTTTAGTGAAAAATTATTTTAGAGTAATTAAATTTTAGACGATCTTTTGAGCTTATTTTTTTAGTGAAAGTGATATTACCAAAAAAAATTGTTTATACGAATAATGACGTTTGGCGTTTTCAGCAAAAAAAATGGCATTTTTATAGCAAAATTGAATTTTCAATAGTAAAGTTTTTTTTTATTTTTTTAATTTTTTTTCAATTGCAAAATAGTACCTATTCTTCGTGAAAGTTAACATTTGAATACGAGAAATATGAGATGTTTGTATACCTATACATTTATTTTCAAATACTCATTACAAGAAAATTAGCTACAAAACTGATAAAAAAAATTCATTTCATTTCATTTTGGTGAAAAAAATTCGAAAATTCACAATTTCCGGTGAAAAGTATCATTTTTAGTGAAAGATAGAAAAATAAAACTTTTCAATAAGAATCCATTTTTGGAGGGGGAAAATCAGATATATTTTTATTGGGGGGAAGTGACTTTTAAGTGAGAAACAAGTGACCTTTCGTTGAAAAATGAGTTTTTAGTGAAATATTCGCAATTTTAAAAATATTCTTGTATTTTTAGCAAAAAAGTCACAGATTTTTAATGAAAATTTATCGATTATGTACTCTTGTCTTTCTAATCTGTTTTACTAATTTTTTTTTACCCAAAAGTTGTTTTCAATCACTGATTTTTAGTGAAATTGTCTCTTAATTAACACATTTCATCTGATTTCTTTATAATTTTACTAATACCGATTATGAATCCACATGCTAAATAAAATTCAGCACCAAATTTTAAAATCAAATGTAAGTTTTTGGCGATTATAAGACCTACCCCTTGTGTAACCCTACAAATGAAAGTTCAAATTGACCAATTTCATACAAAAATACTCAACATAAGAAAATTTCCAACCTCAGCTCAAGGTGAATTCTTTTAAAATCCCTATGAACCTTCACACTACAAAAAAAAAGTACATCACATACCCTAAATCAGAACTTTTCACTCAGATTTACATCCGGATGTACAAGTTTTTCGAGCTAATTTGCCAACAACGCGACATACCAGGCGGAAAACAAATTACGAAAATAAAATTCGCTACGTTCCAGTATTATTTAAATAAACTACATAAGTGCACATTACAGCGAGTATTTTCTTTAAAAATGACCCTCTTTATGCTTATTATTTTCATAAAAATCCATTTATTTTACTCCGGCGCGTTGGCACTTTTCATAGCACGTTACAACCGAAGTATACGTAATAGCTCTGTTAAAATTCCTTGCGACTATTACACCAACTCATATTCAAGCAAGTTCGCATCCGGGTAAAAAACTGCATTGTCAGCAGGCTAAAGTACGTATAACTCTACACGCTGTATATTCCTCCACACCCGGAAACTTTCTAATTATCTCCTCAAAGTGAAAATTTTAATTAAGTTGCCAATATTGCCGGCATCAATAAAACTCGCGAAACAAGAACAACAACAATCCCATATTATAAACATACGAGTTCGCGCCGCAGCACAGCCAACGAATACGCACGTCTGCGAATAATGTTACACCATCGGATAATAGTCTAGCATACGTATGCGTTTGAATGTGAAAAACTACCTCGAGGTTGTGCAGACATTATGTCAAAGAGAAATACTATATAATTTTACTGATGTTTAAAAGCGAATCGTATGAGAAAGTGTGCCACGTCTCGAAAACGTCGGCGCGACGCGACCGGCGCTGAAAAGCTTACCATACGGAGCGGAAATCGTTATAATCCATCTTATAAAACCTAAGTGAATACCAAACTAACGCAGATTTTTGGCCCAAATTAAATATTCATAAGATGAAAAGCGTAGAATACGAAACCAAAAGGTTAGTTTAACTAAAAAGCTAGAACAAAGGCATTTTACGGAATTACCTTCAAATGGATTCTCTTTCGAGTTGAACAAAATACGTATAAATTGGTCCTTCCTATACGCTTCATTCTTCCCGCCAACTCCCTCATCTGATCAATTATTGCACATCCGAAATTATGACGTCATATATGCGAATCTCGAGAAAATCAATTTTTTGAAAACCCCTCACCACATGCTCAAGCTTTTGTCTGAACATTTCGACTAGATTTAGGATTTTTGAGGCCCCTGAATTAACGTTTATTGGATTATTTTGTCCATAAGCCTAGAAGGGATGGATCCAAAATTCAACACTTTTCGATGCTACATGTTTTTTGACCTCTTGGTACCCAAAATTACCCAAAGTGTAGGCGACTCGAATCAAAATTTTGGAAATTTTTCAATTTAATAGCCAAATTTACGTTTTTTGAACAATGAAATCAATTTCAATAGTAATGTTGGGGTAAAACTTGAGAAGAAAGATGGAAAAGTAGGGGCGGGGGGAGGAGGAAACTCAAAGTCATAATGTTTGGACGACCGAATAAGACATCGAAATACATGTTTTTTGAACTCTTGAGTCCGATATTGATGTCATTTCACGAAATTAACCATCAAAACCGGTCTTAAAAGGGGATTGGATTATTTGCTCAAAATTTGTGAAATTGTCAATAATTCGTAAAAAGGAATATTTTTCAACCTCTAGAATCCATTTCTGAGGTAATTTTGACTCCCATTCCAAGATGAGTCCAACGCTAAAGAGTTTGTTTTGTTTTTTTGGGGTTTTGATGAATGATAACATCAAAAACAAACTTGGAAGGTCAAAACACATAGATTTGCATGGCCCGATCCATTTTGTTACCTCGAATAACTATTTGAACCTGGAAAATTCCAGAGGTACTCCAACTCCAGATGACTGATTGGGATTTGAAAGAATTATTTGTTTCACTTAGATAAGTTTTATGGCAAGAAATTGCGAAATATTCAAAAGTTGGCTAAAATGTTGCAAAAACAATCGAAAATTGCATAGAAATCATTAAAAATGCTTTAAAAAATTTGAAAAAATTGTCAAAAATGTCTTAAATATTAAAAAAACTAATGAAAAAATCGTAAAAATCGTTTAAAATGTTCTAAAAATGAAGACAAAACCGTCAAAAATATCCAAAATTCTGTAAAAACCATTGAAATGTTGTAAGTATGGAGAAAACGTGCTCAAAAAAGCTCTAAATGTAGGGGAAACTGGTGCAAATTTAAATGCCACATTTTTCGTGATTTTTAGCATAGCATATGCTTTTGCTATGAGTAATTCACCGAAAAACCTTACGAAATTCCGTGACGACGACTTTTAGGCATTTTGTCAGACTTTTTTGAACTATGAAAATTTTCCAGATTTCCATTGACTTTTTGAACTTGGGAAATAACTCTGATTTTTAGATATTTTGTCAAACAAATAATTTAGACTTTTTGAACATGGAAAATTCTATTAAATCAGGGTAACTTTCTGATAGATATTTTGTCACGCAGACTTCTTAGATTCTGAAAATGTCAGGTATTAGGTACGCTAACTTTCAATCATTTTGTCAAACTTTTTAGGATTTGCGAATTTCTTATTTCACTTTTATGACATTTTTTCCTACAGTTTTTACGTATATTTAAAGAGTTTTTGGTGATTTTTTTCACCATTTCTACAAAATTTTTATTAGTTTGTATGTATGAAAATTTCAACATATTTTACAACATTTTGGACATTTTTGACAAATTTTCCATCTATTTAACAACATTTTTAATGACTTTTACGATATTTTCATCAGTTTTTACATCATTTAAGACGTTTTATTAGGTATGAATTTTTCGCCACTTTTGCAACATTTCGAAAATTTTTAATGAAATTTTCAATAGTTTTCACAACATTTCAGGCATTTTTTAACAATTTTTTCATCACTGTTACAACTTTTCGTAAACTTCTTACCGCACGTCACATCGTTTCACATATTTTTAAAAATTTTCCAAAAGGGTACCCTCCATTAAGGGGGCAAAATGCCCCTGTCCTCAGATTTTGGAAAAATTTTAGTATAGTGTTAGGGGACCCTAAAAAACATTTTTGGTGGAAAAAAAAATTTCGCCCCTCACCCCCCTTCGCCAGGAGGTCGAAAAAACGCGATTT
>FIZU01026041.1:0-12493 GCA_900064475.1 Pseudococcus longispinus
CCAGCTTGACCTCAAGGCAAAAAGCTTGACTTATCAGATAGCTTGACCTGTTAGACACCCTGGACTAACAACCAAAGACTTCCCGCTGCCTTCGCCCACGGTGGTCTTCTAAATGATAAATATATATATTTGGCCTTTAATTATTATTGGGCCACGAATGCTACGAAGACTGGAGTAACGGGAACAACAATTGATAACAAAGGGTAAGTTAGATGTTTGTATCAAAGGGCATCTTCTAAAATATCCAGTACTCGCTGTAATATATCGGCAATGTCCAGTTTCGCTTACGCGGTCAGGATTTTCTACATAAACGAAAAATATAAAACGTTTAAAGAAGCTCTACAACACGAGGATGGTTTTGCAGATCTCGTCTTTCTTTTCAAAATTGTAAGTTTTGTTTCGAAAAAATCATTTTATTGAATCATCGAACCAATTTTGAAGGTATATCCTTATTAAAACACATCATCATTTCAGTGCTCAACTCCAAACAACCAATTTCGTAAAATTAGCGAAAAAATTCAAAAAATACCAAAAGCTGGGTCCTTCACAGGAGTGCCACTAACTACGCATATTCAAGCGTTGAATTACATACCTGTAAACGCCCAGTACTACGCATACAAAGGAGAATTTCTCGACTTACTCACACAGAAGAAATACAAAAGTTCCACAGTCATGATTTTCAAACCTAACGCGAAAAGTTGCATCACTCAAGATCAGGTAAGTTCAGTTTAGACTACATTATGCATCTCATTTCAATCTAGGTTAGGCCTACTGAATACCTAAATGTGACATATTTCATTACAGTTCAATCAGACATTCAGCCATTTGACAAATTTCCTAGGCAAACCGTTATCCAACAGTTTAACCCATGATTCTTCTGAATTGCAAAGTTCGTTATGTACAGGTGTATTACCATTTCCTAATTGAATTCACTTGTGCGCTTCAAAAATTGACTTGAACTTTCTCAGGTATTACATGTTTTATCCATTATTTTAAAAAATTGTACATTCATAATAAAACGCATAAAACTCAGTTCTACATCTTTCATAGTTTTGAATATGAATGTTAGTTTTTCAATATTTTTAACGAAATTTTAGGTAAATTTTATGACATTTTGAAGATTTTTTTACATTTTAAATGATTATTGTGGAAATTCTAACCACTTCTACAACATTTTCACTCGTTCCTATGTTAATTTCAATCATTTTTGTATAATTTTTAATGATATTTATGGTTTTTGTACCATTTTTATAACATTTTTACTTATGTTTGTCAACGTTTCGACAATTTCAACTACATTTTCGACGGATTTCATGTTTTAGTTAAGTATATCTAGCTATTCGAAATGATTTTCGTGACAAATTTTTCGAATTTTTGGCCAATTTCCATGATTTTTTGATCGAGTTATTCATATTTAAAATAATTATGAAAAATTTCACAATATTTGAACCACTATCACATCTGAAATTTTCTAAATCCAAAAAGTCTCATGTCCGCCCTATTATGTCCAAATAGTCACCCAGGCAAACAAAATTATCCCGACCACCAATCATAAGACATATCCACATCAGAAACAACGAACCTTTGTTACACAACAAGGATTCTCAACTCGGAAAAAGGAATCGGGAGTCAGAAACTCAAAACCCTGATATTTTTTAAAACTGACCTACTTTAAGGACCTATAAATCCGTTCCAAAGGGTCCGAGAGAACTGTACATTTGAATGAGAGAGCTTCATCTTGGGGAAAAAATGTAAAGTTCTGAAGAAAAGGGTTATTAGCCTGCTTGCTGCACAAACAACAGGAAGTCGCAATCTTCCACGTGAGGTATTAAAATCACTGAAATAAAAACCTGAAATTTTTCTTAAGGTTACACAGTACATAGAAAATTTACATCAAGTAAGTATATTTTAGTACCAAAATTCAGATAATGAGATGGGCGCTTGCTTATCTACTGATACTTGTTACATAGTTAGGTATGCCATATTCAAAAGACCAGTATCGAAGTTCGATAAACTGTCACCTTGCAAGTTTACTAGGAAATAATAATCGTACGTTATCAATTTTTAAACCCATTAAGATTGAGAACAGCACCCACCAAACAATTTTAAAAATCACAACTCGTAAAAAGAAACGATAAGTACCTATTTGAAATTTACACTGCACTGGGAGAGTTGATGAACGAATAGGCATCAACAAAATAAGAGTTATTTTGAAATAGTAGGTACTTACTACTTAGGTACTTTAAAATGAAAATGCGTTCGGTTTCATTATATCTATTGGTCATATTCTACATAATCCTAGATTTCGTATCCGGTAAGTACATACAATCTTACATACAATAAATGTGTTCCTCAATGTGTACCCCAATAAGTGATAATTTACAGACACGGAGAGTTTCAGCGGGGATTTCCTCAACCTAAGATATAAACCTATAACAAGAAACGTCGACACCAAAAATACCAATGCATGTCCGACATCAAAACCTCTACGATTAGCTGCACGAGCCAGCGCTCAAACAATTTTAATCAACACCGGACAATCAAGTAATAAATTATCTGTTTACCAAGGATTAAGAAACTTCACATAAAAGTACTCTTTCATTGCGAAAATATTACAGTTCAAACTAACAACCAAAGAGGTAAAGCTGCTACCGTCAGCAGTGGTCCTCTGGATGGAAATTATATATACTTGAGCTTTACGTATTATTGGGCCAGTAATGCCACGACTGGAGTAACAGGAACAACAATTGATAAGAAAGGGTGAGTCAACTGAGTTAAATGTATTTGAGAAATAGAATCTGTCTAAGAACGTACCCAGTATTAGCTATAAAATAAGCGCAATTTTCTAGTTTCCCTTACGGAGTAAGGACTTTCTATATAAACCAGAAATATAAAACGTTTGACGAAGCTATACAGCACGAAGATGGTTTTGCAGATCTGGTTTTCCTTTTCAACATAGTAAGTTACGCTTAGAAAAAAACATTTTATCGAATCTTTGAACCAGTTGTCCAAGTATTTAGGGATTCACACATATCATAATTTCAGTGCTCAACTCCAAATACAAAATTTGGTAAAGTCAGCCAAAAAATTCAAAAAATACCAAAAGCTGGATCCTTCACTCTCGTGCCATTGATTAGACATGTTAATGGGGTAGATTTCATATCTACAAATGCCCATTACTATACATACAAAGGAAGATTTCTTGATACTTATACGAAGAAGACATACAAAAGTTCAACAGTTATCATTTTCAAGCCTAATCAGAAAGCTTGCATTACTCAAGATCAGGTACAAATTTGAACTACTTCAAGCCTCTGATCTAAATTCAGTCAACTCATTTAATATTTAAATTCAATTTCTTTCATTATAGTTTAATCAGACATTTAGCCATTTAGTAAACTTCCAAGGCAAACCATTATCCAATATTTTAACCCATGATTCTTCTGAATTACAAAGTTCGTTATGTAGTGGTGCCTTTCAAATAAAACGACTTTAATTGTAGGTATTGTACTTCTGCTCTATAATACTTGACCAGAATTTTTTCAGGACTTTCAAATCAACTCTACAGTAGGTGTAGTAGGTAATAGGTATTACCGTCTACCTTTACATATGACACTTGTATAAATTGAATATACATATCAATTGGATTTTTTCTACACTTGTTGAAAAAAAAATTACTCAACGAAAATAAAACTTACTTAACTAACTACAACTTGAATTTTTCGTTGTTTTCTAAAAATTGAATATGAATATTTATCGTTCACATGAGTTTTCTCAGCACCTTCTAGGTTACAGATAATGGAAGTTGATATTTTCTATAAGTGAAAACAAGCAACAAAAAAATTTCTTTCATCGCATCACCCACCAGGAATGTTCAACTTGGAAAGGTGGATCGAAAATCAAAAAATCAAATAATTTGTGTTTTTTCAAAATTGACCCTATACTTAAGACCTACCATTCCACCCTCAAGGATTCGAGGGAGCTGTAAATTTTTATGAGCTGGTTTCTAGTAAATATAACATAGCAAAAAATTACATTTTGAAAATAGTTGCACCGTATTGACCAATTATCCAGCGAATCGATCACATAACAGCTCATCATCTTATTTTTGCTTCTCAAAAATTCTGAAAAGTGGTGAAACTTGGATTTTCTAGGTACTGCGTGACGCCTTCGAAATCTTTCGAATGAATTTCAAAAATCTATTTAAAAAAGCCGTCCGGGACCTCCTCCCCCGCAGTTATTTAAAAGTAGGTACCCACTGAAGTTTGAAAAACCGTCACCTCATTATCAATTTTCAAACCCATTAAGATTAAAAAGAGCGCCCATTGAACAATTTTAAAAATCACAAATCGTAAAAAGAAACGATAAGCATTCGAAATATACACTGCACTAGAAAAGTTTAAGTACAAAGCGGCACCAAAAGAATAGAGTTATTTTGAAAAAAAAAATATTTTGAAGTGAAAATGAGTCCGGTTTCATTATATGTATTGGTCATATTCTGCATAATCCTAGCTTTCGTATCCGGTGAGTATACATATATCTTACCTACGATAAATGTGTTCCTCGATGTTTACCTCAATATGTCATAATTCGCAGACACGGAGAGTTTTAGTGGGAGTTTTCTCAACTTAAGATATAAACCTATTACAAGAAACGTCGACACTAAAAATACCAAAACATGTCCGACAACAAAACCACTGCGTTTTTCTGCACGAGCTAACGCTCGTACAATTTTAATCAACACCGGACAATCAAGTAACAAATAATCTATTTATCAAGGATTAAGAAATTTGATATCAAAGTACTATTTCATCGCGAAAATTTTACAGTTCAATCTAAAAACCAAAGAGATAATATTGCAGCCGTCAGCAGTGGCCCGTTGAATGGAAATTATATATACTTGAGCTACACGTATTATTGGGCCACTAATGCCACGACTGGAGTAACGGGAACAACAATTGATAAGAAAGGGTGAGTTAACCGAGTCAAATGAATTTGTGAAATAACACCTGTGTACTTGAATATCTAGTATTCGCGCTATTAAATACCTACTTGCAATTTTTCAGTTTCCCCTATGGAGTAAGAACTTTCCATATAAATCAGAAGTATAAAACTTTTAAAGAAGCTTTAAAACATGAAGATGGTTTTGTAGATCTCGTTTTCCTTTTCGACATAGTAAGTTTCGTTTCGAAAAAATCATTTTATCAAATCAACGAACCAATTTTCTCATCCATGCGTATCATAATTTTAGTGCTCAACTCCAAATGCAGCCTTTGGTAAAGTTGGCCAACATATTCAAAAAATTTCAAAAGCTGGATCTGTCACACCAGTGTCACTAATTACATTAATTAATGGCGTAGATGTCTTTTTGAAAAATTCCCAATACTATACGTATAAAGGAAAATTTCTTGATACGTATACTATGAAAGCATACAAAAGTTCAACAGTCATGGTTTTCAAACCTAAAGAGAAAGGCTGCATTACTCAAAATCAGGTACAAATTTGAAATACTTCAAGCACCTCGTCTTAATTCAGTGTACTCAATATGTAAATGATATTTTTCATTTCAGTTTAATCAGACATTTAGCCACTTGAAGAATTTTCATGGTAAACCATTATCAAATACGTTACCTCATGACTCTTCTGAATTACAAAGTTCGCTATGCAGTGGTGCCCTTCAGATAAGTTTACCCTAATTGTACTGTATTTGTCCTCTTCAATAAGTCACCAGAATTTTCTTAAGAACTTCCAAATTAACTCTGCAATGGGTGTAGTATTGTACTTGTACTGCTGTCTACCTTTACATATGACACATGTATGAATATACCTGGATTTTTTCTATATTTGATTGATAAAAAAAATGCTCAACTAGAATAAAACATAGGTACGTACATATCAAACCACAACTTGAATTTTTCCTTGTTTTCTATGAATAAGAATATTTATCGATCAAGAGCGAAAAGCCACAGAAAGAACATGTTTTTTCACAAGAGATTTCTCAGCACTTCCCTGATTACATTCGATATGTGTAAGATAATACTTCGGTAAGATCATTAGTACACAGCTACACACTACACAGTCTAACTGAATTGTGCAAATACAGCCACATTAAGTATGATTTTTTCGAAAATTTTAGATACATTATCTGTGAGTTTTTTTTAAAAATTATTTTCAATTCCAAATCATTAGGTATACTTTTTCTTCCTTTTTAATGATCAAATTTTTTCATGACTTCGAAATTAAATTACGATTCAGAAAATAGCTTTAGATATCGTGAAACTTTTCATTAAAAATCATAATTTTTTTACAAAAATAGACTTTCAAGTCAAAAATTTCTAATAATTTGTGGCTTTCCATTTTAAATTATGGGATATCCAAAATTTACAAATCGCATTAATTTTCAATAAATTTTGAATTACAATTTAAGTTATGACATTTTTGTGACTTCAAGATACAAATAATGATGGAAAATGTTGGTCAAAAATCATGACTGTATTAACTTTTGGTTCAAAATCTGCTCCTTTTTAACTTCTGAAATCAAAATGAGGTAATTTTTATGTTTCCAGATCAAAATCACGATTTAAAAAAATTATTTTAGGGTCAAAAGTTATGTTTAAATTTGAATTCTGAATTTCAAATTTCGGCATTTTTTCAATTTTGGAATCACAATAATAGGTACTAATGGACCTCGCCTTCTGTGCCGTTCGGCAGCTCCATCTTCTGAGCTGATCTGAAAATTTTAGAAACCATTATCCAGCGAATCGATCACATAACTGCTTAACATCTCATTTTTGTGTTTCAAAAATTTTTAAAAATGGTGAAACTTGGACAAAATTATAATCAAAGGGTGACTATCTGACGCCATATCAACAGGAAATCTTTCAAATGGAATTCAAAAATCGTTAAAATAAAAGTTAGAGACATTTTTTCTCCAAGGTTAAGTATACAGAACCAAGTTCACAATATATTTTAGTACGAAAATCCAAATAACGAGATAGGTGTTTATCTACGTTTACTGGTTACATTGTAAGTATATGATACTGGTACCGACAAGTAATAAAATTCGCTAAACCGTCGCTTCGTCAGTTTACATGGGAAATAATATACTTAGTATCAGTTTTCAAAGCCGTTCAAATCTAGAATAATACTGACCGAATAATTTTAAAAATAAGTAATTGTAAAATACAACGACATTCTAATTCACGACTTCACCGAAAAAGTTGTTCTTTGAGGAAGCGCAAATGAAATAAGCTGCTTACCTATTTTGAAATTGTATTAGTGATTTAAAAAATCGAATATATTTTCAAACAAAAATGCGTTCAGTTTTATCATGTTTATTGGTCATATTCTACATTATCCTAGCTTCAGTATTGGGTTAGTATAACTTACGTCTACAATAAATGTGTGTTTCTCAACGCTACCCAAACGAATGATAATTTACAGACACGGAGAGTTTTAGTGGGAGTTTCCTCAACGTAAGATATAAGCCTATTACAAGAAACATCGACACAAAAAATACCAAAGCATGTCCAACATCAAAACCATTATTTTTATCTGCAATAGGCAACGCTCTAACAATTTTAATCAACACCGGACAATCAAGTACCAAAATCATTCAAAAATTTACTAAGGATTAAGAAACTTGGTATGAAAGTAAGTATTACATATTACATAACGAAAATTTTTTAGTTCAAACTGCCAACCAAAGACTTCCCATTGCAACTGTAAGCAGTGGTCCCGTTGATGGAAATTATATATACTTGAGCTATACGTATTATTGGGCTACTAATACTACAACTGGAGTAACAGGAACAACAATTGATAAGAAAGGGTGAGTTAAATTTATGCATCAAATAGTATCTGCATGAGATGTCTGGTATTCGATATAATACCTTCATCAATTGTCCAGTTTCCCTTATGGAGTCAGAGCGTTCTATATCAACCAGAAATATAAAACGTTTGAAGAAGCTCTACAATATGAAGATGGTTTCGTCGATCTCGTTTTCCTTTTTAACATAGTAAGTTTAGTTTCAAAAAATTGATTTGATCAAATCATCAAACCAATTTTCAAGATTTTTCATCAACCAGCCATATCGACTTTAATTTCAGTGCTCGCACACAAACACGGGTTTTGGTAAACTCAGCCAAGCAATTCAAAGAATTCCAAAAGCTGGATACTTTACATTTGTGCCTCTCATTACACACGTTGGTGCGTTAGATTTCATATCTCAAAGTGCCAAATTTTATACATACAAAGGAAAATTTCTTGATACGTATACGAAGAAGACATACAAAAGTTCAACAGTCATCATTTTTCAACCTATTAAGAAAGGCTGCATTACTCAAGAACAGGTACAAAGTTGAACTACCTACATCAAATATCTTATCTTAATTCAGTTCACTCAATATGTAAATGCCACTTTTTTCATTACAGTTTAATCAAACATTCAGTCACTTGACCAACTTTCGAGGTAAACCATTATCCAATACGTTGACCCATGATTCATCTGAAGTACAAAGTTCTTTATGTACTGGTGCCCTTCAACTAAAAATCCCCTGATTGAACTGTAGATATTTGTGCTCCGCAATAATTCACTAGAATTTCCTCTGCAGCTTCCAAGTTAACTCTGCAGTGACCAAACCGTAGTAGATATTATTATGTACTTACGTATACTTAACCTGTGTAGATATTATTGGATTTTTTAATGCATACTTGGTTGAAAAAATTGTTCACATACTGCAATAAAACACATCTAAGTGCAGCTTGAATTCTTTGTTACTTTGCATTCAAGTATGTAAATTTTATCATCCAAGGTAAAAAAGGCACAAAAGCACACGTTTTCTTAAAACGTCGTCCTCGGCAATAGAAAAAAATAAATAAAGTATTTTTCGAAACATGAGAGATTTTCAGCTAGGAGGAGAATCGGAAGTCAACTGATAAGAAACCTGTGTTTTTTTTTGGAATTGACCCAATTTCAAGCACGTACATTAAATTTTCTTCCTGCACCTTTCCTAGGTAGCTGCTAATCAGTATAAGAGGGTATGAACTCAACCCATGATATGCAAACATCCTACTAAAAACTTAGCAATATCGAAAAAAAATCAAAATCAGTTGCATCGTCATGATAACCATCCGGCCTTATATCATTGTTGAACAAGCTGGTAAAAGTTACAAAATCAAAAGTATCAAGCTATTGGTACCCTTCGTGACGCCATAATGACAGGAAGTCGAGCTATTATTCGAGTTGGTTTTTAAAATCATAAAAATTGAATTTTTTTCCAAGGTTGCAGCATGTATTCCTAAATTTATATCATTTTTTAGTGCCAAAACCCAGACAAGACAGAAAGGTATTTCCTTGTACCTGTTACATAAGGCGTGGTAGTTTTACGACCGGTAATGAAGTTTGATAAACAATCGCCACTTGCAAGTTTTGTAGAAAATACCAAGTATTTTATCAACTTTCAAACCCATTAAGATCGAGGACAAAACCCAATGAATAATTTTAAGAAACTAAAAATCGTACAAGAACGATAATGCAATTCTACATTACGCCAGGAAAGTTGGTTCAAATTAAATCAACTCAGATATCCCATATTAATTAGATACATATAATAAGGTATACCGACACCAAAGATGGCTCACTTAAATTTTGAAGAGTTATAATTCCACCGCGAGTTGAGTTCTAACATAGTTCTATCCAGCAAATCGATCATAGAACTACAATTACTTACCTCTTATTTGCATTTCAAAGATTTTGAAAAATAGTAAAAAAATGACAAAATTATAAAAAAGTGGTTTCTAGTGACTACGTGACTCTTCATCAACAGAAAATCGAAATGTTTCACATGGATTTTAAAGGTCGCTGAAATGAAAATCGGAGATATTTTTTTCCCAAGATTACTGAAGGCACCAAGTTCACGTTAGACGTATTTTAGTATCAAAATCGTCCAGATAACAAGATTGGTGTTTATCTGTCTATTTCTATTTGTTACATTGTATATAATATGATACTCGTAACAACAGGTAATAAAGTTCAGTAACCTTCACATCGTAAGTTTACTGGGAAATAATATTATGTAGGTACTTATCAGTTTTTAAACCCATTAAAATCGAAAACGACTCCCACGGTACAGCACCAAATAAGTTTCAAAAAATAAGTCAACTATTTTGAAATAAGTGGTGTTTGTGAGAAAAAAAATACGATTTTCAAACGAAAATGCGTCTTGTTTCACCATGTTTTTTGGTCACATTCTACACAATTCTAGCTTCAATAACGGGTTCGTATAACTTACTAACAATAAAAGTGTTTCTTAATGTTACATCAATAAGTGATGTGCCTAATTTACACTTTATAGACACAGAGAGTTTCGGAAGGGATTTCCTTAACGTAAGATATAAACCTATTACAAGAAACATCGACACCAAAAAAACCAAAGCATGTCCAACATCAAGACCACTACGTTTAACTGCAATAGGAAACGTTGAAACAATTTTAATCAACCCCGGCAATCAAGTACTAAATAATCCATAAATTCACAAAGAATTGAGGAATTTGATATGAAGGTAAGCAGTAAGTACCACATATTTTATAATGAAAATTTTATAGTTCAAACCAACAATGAAAGACGTACTGCCACAATCGTCAGCGGTGGTCCTCTTGATGGAACTTATACATACAACCTTCAGAAGACAATCAAAAAATTGCAACATGATGTCATTCTTGACATCACTGTATAAAATTAGACCAAAAATACAACATGATGTCATTTTTGACATCAAAGTTTTAGGGCGGATGTCATTTTTGACATCATGTTGCAATTAATTTTGACTGATTTCAACATTTGATGTCAAAAATGACATCTTTTGCCATTTGAAGGTTAAGCTATACGTATTATTGGGCTAGTAATGCAACGACTGGAGTAACAGGAACAACAATTGATAAGAAAGGGTGAGTTTTTACATATGAAATGGTATGTACATTGAGATGTCGAGTATTAGCTTCAATATACCATCATCAATTGCTCAGTTTCCCGTATGGAGTAAGGGCATTTTATATAAACCAGAAATATAAAACGTTTGAAGAAGCTTTACAATATGAAGATGGTTTCGTCGATCTCGTTTTCCTTTTCAAAATAGTAAGTTTCATTTCAAAAAATTGATTTGATCAAATCATCAAACCAATTTTCAAGATTTTTCATCAACCAGGCATATCGACTTTAATTTCAGTGCTCGCACACAAACACGGGTTTTGGTAAACTCAGCCAAGCAATTCAAAGAATTCCAAAAGCTGGATCCTTCACGTTTGTGACTCTCATTACACATGTTAATGCATTGGATTTCATATCGCAAAGCGCCTTTTATACATACAAAGGAGAATTTCTTGATACGTTTACGAAAAAGACATACAAAAGTTCAACAGTCATCATTTTTCAACCTATCAAGAAAGGCTGCATCACTCAACATCAGGTAGCTATACAAATTAAAATTACATTGAGCGACTTATCTTAATTCAGTTCACTCAATATCTAAATGTCACTTTTTTCACTACATGCAGTTTAATCGGACATTCAGCCACTTGACAAACTTTCTAGGTAAACCATTATCCAACACGTTAACTCATGATTCTTCTGAATTACAAAGTTCGTTATGCAGTGGTGCCCTTCAACTAAAAATCCCATGATTGAATTGTATTATTTACCTAGTGCTCTTTAATAAATCACTTGAATTCTGTCAGCAGCTTCCAAGTTAACTATACAGTATTCGCAATAGATGATATTTTCTACTTATAATTATGATTGTATCAATGTAGATATTATCAACTTTTTTTTCATCCTCGGATGAAAGAAATTTGCACAATCGAGTATATCATAAAATACTATGTAGATAGAAGTAAATGGTTGATAACTGAAAAAACCCACAATAAAATCTAGTTCTACAGAGAAAGACCCAAAAATTCACGCTTTTTTTTCTTTGAAATTGACTTCACTTTAAAGAGCTATAAATCTACCACTGAACTATAATACAAATGGAACGCTCACGGACGAAAATAACCGGTCCTGGAAGTGTGCGAGAGAGATAGCGATGTTTAGGTACAACTGTCTTTGTCTAACATAGGGTAGTTTACGCGCGCTCCGTTATTCAGTTCATATTAAATATATTTTTTTAATTTTTTAGTAATATTTCATTTGTAAAATAATTATGTTAACAACAATTTGTTGTTGCAAGGCAAATTTTAAATTTTCCAACGTATTTATCTATTTTATTCTAGGATTTCCGTGCTAAAAATATCTTGAGAGCGCTTCGATATCATAATGGCATACATATTTCTATGCAATACTTACAGTTAGAATTTTCAAATTCAATTTTCATCATTCTTTTTGGTGTTGGAAAAATTTTCTTCAATTCCTACAATGTTGGAAGAATGAAAAAATTGAACCCAAAGCAATCAATTTCTGTTTTTATTCGGTATCGATTAAATAATAAGCATATTTT
>FIZU01026055.1:0-19707 GCA_900064475.1 Pseudococcus longispinus
AAAATTTTTCAGATTTTCATTGACTTTTTGAACTTGAAAAATTTTATAGATAATGAAGACTTTAAGACATAATGTCGCACCTTTTTATACTTAGAAAAATTTTCAGATTTCAACTGACTTTTTGAACTTGGAAAATTTTTCAGATCTTTTTTTTGAAGTAAAATTATCATTTATTTGCTATAATTGAAAAAAAGTAGGAAAATTGGCAAAAATCTCCACCAATGGAAAGCCTCATTTTAAAGGACCATTTTATAATTTTTGGTTGGCAATTTGAATGAAGGGTTTTGATTGGCTCAAAAAATTTTCAAATTTTTCCCATTATTTTATACAATGAAAACGTAGCCTTTTTGCCTTTTTTTGACAGCAAAATACCAAAAACTTTAAATTGATCGAAGATGAATTTAAATTTTTTCAAGTTTTGAGGGTTTTTTAAATTTAAGTAAAATCTACCAACAAATTAATTTTGAAAAAATTTGAAATCTTGTATCTTTGCTTCCCAAGATTATTTATCAAAATTTCTAAAAAATCCAAATTTTTGGTCAAAATAAAGGAAAAAAACCTCCATTGTCCCACTTCCCTTTTTGAAACTCACTGATGAGTGATTTATCGTTATCAGAAAAATTTCTCATGAAAATTCGCCTCTTCTTGTCAATTTTTTAAGCTATTTTAATCACTTTTTCCACCAATTTGTGACAATTACATTTTTACGACAACTAAACCACGAGTTAAATTCAAAATCGACTATCTCTTGGCAACTCATTCGTAACCGATAACTCCAATTATCAGGCATTTCAGCCCGGCGATCCAGTTCAAGAATACATTAAACTATTCGTCCATTTAATCAATCATATCGACCATCAGATCGTTACCAATTATACGCTCGTATATCTACAGCCAACCATATGCAATATACCAGGCGTATAAACCACGTTAAAAAAAAAACAATATCCCATTTTACGATCGCTTTGCGCTCTAGAGAGAAGAGCACATTATAGATACCGTGCCGCACATCAGAACAGAGAAGAAATAATAAAAATCACGAATTTATTGCGATTTGATTGCTTCTTTATCATAACGGTGAAAAAATTGCGAAAAGTTCACGTTACGTCATCAAATCGTAAATTATTTTCACTCGTTTATTTTGTGTTCGCCAGTAAACGTCAAGTTATCGTTTTAAATTTCTTGCTTTTTAAAACGAACAAAAAGTAAAAAAAAAAAAGCACCTACGTAATTTCTTCGAACGATATGGTACAATATACTTACGACTATACGAAGCTTGGAAAGTGTAAAAAGCACGCCGACTTACGTACGATACGATTGTTGTAAATTACCGAATGACTTACGAGGTGTCTGAATTTCCCTATATGTCATTTTTTCTCGTGTTAACAAGACGATTTCACGTATCGCTGGGTTAAGTTTAAATAAATTATTATTTCGCGATTTTTACGGTCATGTAAATGTAAACGAATGGAGGAAAAGGGGTTGACGTTTTGAGTAGATTATCGAGAGTTCATCATTGATTGCGATTTTGCTCGATGTGATACCTGAGATTGAGATTGTTGGGTCGATGAAAAATGAAGGAATGCTTCTCCTGTAAACTGGTATTTATTCTAGCTGATTTAGCTTAAAGCTTTGAATATCTTCACCTGTAATGTAATGTGTACATATTGTTATCAATGGAACTTACTGACGCGCCACCGAGTCGAGTATTTGAAGAAAAAAAAAGTGTGTACTAAAAAACGACGCGTATAACTTTCACAATATCCCAATATACAGATATACTCGTAGTATTTTTTTTATCAAGTCTTGGAAAAGGTTTACAGGCTACCTGTATTATCCGTTTATATTCCACGGTAAATATTAGACTTTTATATGAGCACTACATTCGTATATACCTTAGCTACGTAGACGTACTATATGCTCAAGCAGAGGCACCACACGTAATACGTACACATATAAGTGAATCGTTATCAACGTCGATGTTTTTCTATGTTGCTAAACGGTCGTTTACTTTTTATCGGGCTGTTTTATGGCGTTTCCGGCACGTTACATTGTTCATTTTTTTTTCAGCCAGCCATCGGTCCTATTAACGTATAGTAATGAGTTTACCTACGTACGCGTAGACATATCTCAACCATAATAAAACTAGTTTGGGTAATTGTTTTGGTGTTTTTTCGGCCTGAAAAAAATATCTAGGCCAACGAATCGCCGAAGGTCGTCCTTACATATGCAAAGGTTCTTACCTACGTCATTGCTGATTGCGATTATTTCATTTGTTTCAGATGGTGCAAGCAATTCAAGTCCTACGATTTCACCTACTAGAATTAGAAAAAGTGAGTAACCCTTGTTATAAGCAAATAGTTTATGTAAACGATGCTCTGAACCGGAAGCTCCGTAGGATGTTTTATCGAAGACGTCTCTGCGTAGAGATTATCTTCCGGTGTTGGTTGAAAAGTCCGAAAAAGTGTCATGCTCGCCATAAAATCGTGAATTTTGTTGGTACAACGAAATCATGAAATATTGTTTTCTTTTTTTTTGTCGACAGGATGTCTAAATTATAGATTTTTTATTTATTAGTCTGTCGTGAAAGTTGAGACTTTGACCTAAAAGATATAAATTTTGTGAAAGGGATTTTTTTTTAGTTGGCAGGATGCTAGGGTCATGATGGAGGAAATTTTTTGATTTTTTGATCTTAAAATGCCATAAAACTTGATATTGATCACATGTAAATTGTCTAGTGGATTTTAAAATTTTGTAAAAAAAAATAGTTCGTGAACTGGACCCTAATGTCACTCAAAAACAAATTTTATGAATTTTGAACAGGGATGCATTCAATCTTTTGGGCGCCAAAAGCACACAATTTTTTTCTAGCGATTATCTTCAGAGTGTTCTTATTAAAATATTAATTTTTTTAATCGTGATATCACCTGCTAATTTCTGAGAAGTTGATAATTTTCTTTCTTGGTAGCTGAAAGGGAACATTGTTCGAGAAGTACCAGCAATAATGCTACGTACTTGAACGTTTTAGGTGACTCATTAAAGTTGATGGTTTTGAATATGAAAAAAAAATACTTTGACTGCAAAAATCTCGAAAACTAAGCTCCCCAGGAAAAAAACATATGGTTCGTACGAGAAAGAGAATTTCAAGCTCTACAACTTTCATTCTTTGCATTTTTTTCGTAGCAGTCTTGGTTTGGTTAGAAAATCCATGTTTTCGATAAAAAGCATATTTGGGGTATAGGGATGATTCGGCCCTGAGCACCGAATTTGAAATTATTCAGTGGAAGTTGATTCATATGGGCTAAAGCCCCTATGAAATTTTTTTTAGCTCGATAAAATTTCTATTTTTGGCAGTTTTCAACCGAATTTTTTCAAATTTTCAAGGATAGTAGATAGTATCAAGGGTAATTTATGGAATTTTTTGAAAAAATTTCTGAGTATTTTTTCAAGGTCAAATTGACATTTTAAGCTTTCTAATGGCTATTTTGGTAATCCCTTTCAAAAGTACAATTCTGAAAAAAAAATATTATGTGCCTAGTCTAGATGTACAACCTTTTATTTTTGTAGTACTTGATATCGTGATGCGTCATCTTCAAAAACGCAAAAAACCAATTTTTTCACCCATTTTTCTCCCTTGAATGGGTCATTTCTGGTCAAAAAAATTTTTTCTTGAAATTTATCATTAATGACACCAAAATACACCGTCGACCAGCACTTGGACCAAATTCATGCATTTTCGCCCTTTTTCCAATCATCTTTTGAAATGCGCGAATGAGCCATTTTGGGCACCCACAACCTTTTCAAGATGACCTAAAGGCCTAAAAATCATGTCTGGATTTATTTCGAGTCAACATCCATCTCATATTGCAATTTCAGCAAAATCGATGACCTTTGATTTTTTTTGCACTTTTTCAAGAATTGAGTATTTTTGATGTTGAAAAATGTTGCATGAAATACGAGCAAGTGGAAAAAAATCAAAGTTCTTCGATTTTGCTGAAATTGCAATGCTTTTTATGAAGTCGATAATTTCAAAAATGAAACAACTTTGACTGCAAAAATCTCGAAAACTAAGCCCCCCTTTAAAAAAACTCATAGCTCATAAGAGAAAGAGAATTTCAATCTCTGCAATTCTCATCTCATGCATTTTCTTCGTAGGACCCTCAGTTTGGCCAAAAAATCCATGTTTATTGTTTATGGGATTTTTTTTAAAATTTTCAAACCCATCGACTTTGTATATGGGCTAAATTTTCCGTAAAAGTGAATTTTTTGACCGAATTAAGGGTCCTACGAAAAAATTGTCAGAGACGAAAATTGTAGAGCTTGAAATTCTCTTTCTTGCAAGAGCTATCAATTTTCTCCTAGGGGGCTTAGTTTTCAAGATTTTTGTAGTCGAAATCGTTTCATTTTTGAAATTATCGAATTCGTAAATTTCCCATAAAAATGGATTTTCTGGCCAAAATAAGGGTGCTACCAAAAAAATGCAGGGGATGAAAATTGTAGAGGTTGAAATTCTCTTTCTTTTAAGTGCTATTTGTTTTTTTCTTGGGGGCTTGGTTTTTGAGATTGTGCAGTCGAAGTGTTTTTTTCTTTCATTTTCAAAATCATCGATTTTATGACTGAGTCATCCTGTACTTTAAATTATAAAATACTAAAAATATCGATTTTATCGCATCCCTTTATTGACAGTGAATGACTTGAAGAAAAATTACTTGTTGAAATATCTGACATTTTGAAAAAAAATTCATCAAGTATGAATTTTTGTTGAAATTTCAGATATTTTTATAATTTTTCGTCAAATTTTATGAAACTGACTGTCATAACGTTGATTTAAAGTCATTAACTGTCAAAACTGATACAATAAAATCTCAAGTTTCAACTCGATAATTTTTGGTTAAAGTATTGGAGAGCATTATTTTCTTGGTCTTAGTCTTTCAAGCCCCCCCCCCCCTCCTCACGCCGATTAATGTCCACTCAAGTCGATTTTTTAATGAAATTTTAGAAAAATGGATGTTTCTAAAAAGTCGTGTTCCATCCTAAATGGTCAATTTTTCGACAAAAAATTATATAAAAATTCATTTGCCTCAATTAGAAAACATATTTCATTAATTTTTTCAAATTTGGGATTCCTCTTCACCCTCCTTCTTTAAATATGAACGAGTTTACATGTTTCTGAATTCAATTTTTTACCCATTCGAAAAAACAAAACAAAATGCTCGTTCGTCTACATTGAACCGATGAGGGGGTTGAAAAATTCTAATGCGAACTAGCTTCGACATTATTCGCGATCAATACCACCAATTTTTATTACGTACATATTTCATCAATCGGCGGACCCTTCGTAGTAATATTTTTTCACACGTATCCTACGATCGTACTTCGTACATATCCTAGAAAACGTTACACGTGATCTAATTTTATGATAGATTTGCGGGTACAAGGTTGACACATATCTGTTGGCTGGGGGAAAATGGTGTCTACATAACATTCAGGTTACAGCAAACTCGTGTGTTTAAACAAGTACATTTTTTTTAGATTTATGCTTTTTCGTAGTTGTCGGGCTCTTTTGTGGTTTGACGAAAAGCTGGTGATTATTTAGTCAGCAGGTTCACTTGGCTCGTCCTATGGTGTAGTGGTACGCGCGAGTGTGTCAAATTACGTGGTTCGTTTGTTGATTCAAGTGCTTCAATAAGTACTTATTTACTCGTTACGTCAATCATTATTATATTCGCGAAACATGCATGTGTTTTTATAGATTGCGCGGCGCGATTTTACTAGGCAGGGTTTTTTTCCACGTTCGAGTTACATACCTATACGAATTTTCCGACGATTTCCTAGTCCATGTGTGACGAAGAGGTTTTTTTTTTTTGTTTTTCTTTCTTATGGCTGGTTCGCTTACTATATGGTAATAGGATGCAAGGTGATGGTTGATGGTCGAATGTAATATATGATGAGAGATGACCAAGCGAAAAATAATAACTTCGTGTAGCGGTTCATTCCGATGTAAAAGGTTGTTGAGGTATGCGCGTGTGTGTTTTTGATGCGAATATTCGTCGGAAATTGTAATTCGCGAATATTGAAATTTTTAGGATCATTTTTGAATTTTTTTTTTCTTTTAGTCGTTGGTTTTGAAAAAAAATTGGTGAATACCCATCATCTAATCAATATTTATTCGAATTGGTTCTTTTCGTTTGGGGTGAGGGGAAGGGGAAATTTACACTTTGGTCATTTTTTTAGGTGCCAAATTTCTCATCAAAAGGAACAAAACAATTCGTGATTTCGAAATTCATTTAATTGGCAGTAACTTTACATTTTTGATTGAGCATAAAGTAAGAAGCTAACTCGTTGACTGAGTTTCAACGTTTAGACCTTCGAGTTGTGTAACAATAGAAAAATGCATAATGCATTCGTTCAAAAAAAAAAATAACGATTTGATGAAAAAAAACACATTTTCTTGCAGACTTCTATCCAAACAATTCAATTTATTCGGTCTCGAAATCAAAAACACCAAACACGCTTATTTTTGAAAACAAGGAGTTGTTACTTTATGTTAATATTGAAATGTGCCGAGGAAGGAGAGGGGTAATTTCAGTCGATTTGCGAGTTCCTTGACTTCCTAAATAACTAAAAAAAAATTGTTTAACCTAATTGAATGTACTTGGGTGTTTCTTTCTTAGAATTAATCATCGGATATTTTTCCGCTCGAATTTCGTAATTATTCGGTCACATTTGGAATGAAATTCGAGTGCAGGGGAAAAGAGAGACAAATACGACTACGTATTAATTCCAGGAACAAGTTAATTTCATTCTTATGTTAATTTTTTACCATATTCTGTAACGATTTGAATTTCGTATTAGAAATTTTTTACGCGGTCGAAGAATTCTAGAAAAGAATTTATCATCGAATTTCGATATGTTTTGGTATTGTTACGTGGAAAAAAAAGCAGAATAAGTAAATAAAAAACATACGTATACAACTTAGCTGGCTGCACGCGGATGGGACTCGTTAGCTGCGAATATCGAAATAGGTTCGCTCGTGTGTAATTCATTTTGTTGCCACCTTTTGCGATGACTCATTCGAACGCGTTGGTTGACGAGTCACATACGATCGATTTTGAAAAATAATTTCCAACGGAAGGATCTCGCGATGTATCAAATCCTAGGTATCTACGATTTATGGCGGGCTTGAAAAAAATCTCTGGGTGATGATACGAATAAAATGGCAAATCATTAAATCTACGTATACTGTAGCTTATTCGGTGTATTTATGAAAGGTAGAATTAGTGGGTATAATTTACGAGCCATTTTTTTCTTAAAGACACGATGCACGCGTTAATTGGTCAAGTATATATACGGGACGGACGGTTAATTGGTATCCATTCATATTGTAAAGTTTACCTACTCATGGTGAACGTTTCATTGGTAATTTTTCACTTTAGCCAATTATCGGTGTCATTGTGTAAATCTTACTCTGTTACTTGCAATTTTACTCGCTATACGCGGATATATCTTAGGTATACTTTTAGTCGTAGACGTGTGAAATCTATACGGAGCTTCTGGTGTTTTTTTTTTTTTGGCGAACTGACTATACGACTGTGTATACGAGATTATGTAATAACGCGTAGCTGCGTATAACTAATTCTCATCGTGTTGCTATGAGACTTGAACTAACGTCGTGATTTTTTTTTGCTCGCTGTTACAGGTGCACGAATTATGTGATAATTTCTGTCATCGATATATCAGTTGTCTAAAAGGTAAAATGCCTATTGATCTTGTCATCGACGAAAGGGAAACCACTAAACCGATTCCAGAACTAACCGGCTCAACGAATGGTAACGATGGCCGAAGTAACGCCGATTCCGCTTCGCATACAGACGGTGCTAGCACGCCGGACGTGGTAAGTGCGAGGAAATTTTCACGTATTTTGTAGCTCCCCCGCCCCCTCCCGCCCTCGGGGCCAAAAAAGCTGCGCAACTTACAGGCTATTAAAGCGTGTAAAAAAATCCCCGAAATGTTTTTCCTTTCGGTTAAATTTAAACAATTGATTTAAAAGGGTATTTTGTAGCTTTCTTTTAAGCAGTGGCGGTGCTGCGGAGAAAGCGTCGTAAGAAGGGTGCTGGCAGAGTGAGAGGGAACGAGCGGAGGGGAGAGAAAATAGGGGAAACGTGTAAGTACAGGTTTTATTACTGGCGTTTTCTGTGAGTGATGGGTACCATCAAATTGACACCAATTACCAGTAAAAACTCGACTGCGATGCGTCAACCCCACCCTGCGTCTTAAATTCCCCCACGAGCTTTGAGCTTAGCGAAAAACACGCCGGGAATGCGAAATTGGGGTGCGACCCCCGGTTTTTCACCATTACCAAACCGAGAAAAAACTCGATAAGGGTGAGCCGAGCGAAACCATCAGGGATGGATGGGCTGGTACTATGTTATAACGTCGCCGTGAACTATTTTCTGCTTACCGAGGACGACGTAATAAGTTGCCGAATTTCGTCTTATTACCGAACCACCAGATAAACGCGTATTTGCATGTATATTGAAAAAAAAATCGTACAGAGATCCCCCCCCCTCCCCCACTCCGCTGGTGTGTAGTATTGTGTATGTAGCGTACGATGTGATGTGTGTCCGCGTGCCAAATAAACAACGTATGTACGAGGTGCATTTGTTGCTATACTTTGTGAAATGTAGTTTTTTTAATCACTTTTTTGCCAAATTGTCATTTCGCGATAGACAGATCAACTCGTAAGTCGAAAATAATACGAGGAAGAGGGGAGAACCTTGATGAGTTTGCGATTTCGTTTGTTTGTACTGAAATATGGCGAGATGAATCTTTATGTGACCTTTTGTATGTATTTTGCCAACAATTTTGAAAAAGTTGTGCAAATTCCATCCGTCACATCTTTTGAAAATTTTATAAGGTCTTGTTGCTCTATAAAAAATTGAGATCAGAAAATTTTGCATGGAACCTTTTTTGTAGAGTTTATCGAGATCTAAAAAAAAGGTTCTATGCGAATTTTATCCATCGGTCATTTTAAAGGCTCTGTAAGGTATGGCAATTTTCAAAGCCTCGTTGCTCCTTGAAAAATTCATATGAGAAAATTTTTTATCGAATCTTTTTTATAGAACTTTTCGAGATCTATAAAAAAGGCTCTATGCATATTTTACCCCAGAGCCATTTTAAAGGCTCTGTAAGGTCTGGAAATATTAAAAGTTTTCTTAGCCCTTAAATAATTCATGTAAGGAAAATTTTCACATAACCTTTCTTGTAGAGCTTTCTAGGATCTACAAAAAAGGTTCTATGCAAATTTTACCCATCTGCCATTTTAAAAGCTCTGTAAGGCCTAGAAATATTCAAAGTCGTAAATTTTTTACCTAAAAATTGATTCTTTTTTTTAAAAATAGGTTTGGAATTTTTTCGTGTCCTGGTCATTTTGGCTAAAACTAAAGACCTTTTTGACCAATTATCCCTCAATGAAATATCAAAGTTGGTAATTCGAATATAACCTTTTTTGTGAGGGTATACAAGGTGTCCCATTTATAAGATCGATGGTTTTGAAAATGAAAAAAAAAATTGCATCAACTCAGTGAATTTCCAATAAACATGGATTTTCTGGCCAAATGAAGGATGCTACGAAAAAAATACAAGGGATGAAAACTGTAGAGCTTGAAATTTTCTTTCTCCTTTGAGCTATTAGTTTTTTCTAGCGAGCTTAGTATTCGAGATTTTCATTTTTGAAATGATCTAACTTCGTAAATTTCCCGTAAATATGTATTTTCTGACCAAACTAAGGGTGCTACGAAAAAAATGCAAGGGATGAAAACTGTAGAGATTGAAATTCTCTTTCTCCTACCGATGATTAATTTTTTTCTAGGGGGCTTAGTTTTCGAGATTTTTGCAATCAAAGTGTTTTCAGCATAGGATAGGCTTTTGCGATGACCAAACTCGTGAAAAACGTGACAAAATTCAGTGACATTGACTCTTGGATATTTTGTCAAACTTTTTTAGACTTGAAAATTTTTTTAGAATTCAAATGATTTTTTGAGCTTGAAAAATTTCAACTTTAGGGACTCGAAAAATTTCAGGAAAGGTTCAAATCTGGATTTTGTCAGATAGCTTTTTACCTAACCCTTACCTTAATAGACATTTTGTCAGACTTTGTTGAACTTGGAAAATTTTTAAGATTACCATTGACTTTTTGGACTTGAAAAATTCCAGAGATCACGTTGACTTTCAGACATTGTGACAAGACATTTTAGACTGTCACGAAATTCTCCGACGATGACTTTTAGACATTTTGTTAGACTTTTTGGATTTAAAAAAAATTTCAGAGTTCCATTGACTTTTTAAACTTGGAAAATTTCAGAGATGATGCTGACTTTTAGATATTTTGTCAAACGAACAATTTTGACTTTTTGAACTTGGAAAATTCACTTTTAGACATTTTGTGAGACTTTTTTCGACTTGAAAAATTTTTCAGAATTCAAATGACATTTTGGACTTGAAAAATTTCGTACTCGAAAAATTTCAAGAAAAGTTCAAATCAGAATTTTGTCAGCCAGCTTTTTACCTAACGCTGACTTTCAGACATTTTGTCAGACTTTTTTTGACTTGAAATTTTTTTTAGAATTCAAATGATTTTTTGAGCTTGAAAAATTTCAACTTTATGGACTCGAAAAATTTCAAGAAAAGTTCAAATGAGAAATCTCGTTAAACAGCTTTTTACCTGAGGCTAAATTTTAGAATTTTTGTCAGCTTTTTTTGAATTTGGAAACATTTTCAGATTTCTACTGACTTTTTGTACTTGGAATTAGATTTCGAAAATTTTCAAAAAAAATCCATTTCGAAATTCACGACTTTTTTTGTAATATATTCAATCTTTTTTACCTTAAAATTTCCAAAAATTTACATATTTCTCATAGTAAAAGTGGTTTTAAAATTCACAAAATGAATAAATTTACATCTATGCGAGCTTTCAGGCACTTTATACCCATTCATATCAACCCGAAAAATGAAAATACTCGCCGAATTTTCTATCCAAGGTACACGACCTTCCTACGAACGCTAATTGCTTATACATTCGCGTTTAATTGTTCGTGTTGATAAGACGCCCTAACTTTATGACGCATCATAATCCTCGGCAGTATAAAATTTATCAACGGAATTAGTCTGCCAATATGACGTATAGTCGCGTATATATACGGTCTCCTCCCTAATTTTATCGACTCGCGACAAATGAAAATAAATTATCAAAGTTTTTCCCTTTCGTACTACGTACTTTTAGAGCAGCATAGCACTACATTAAGAGTGTCAATCACTAACGAACGTGTGGCGATGGCGGTCGCTGACCCTTGTAAATTTTCTTGGCTATTTCGTATCCCTTTGGCGATGCTGATGCAACGGCGCAAGTATTTAATTGTTTTGAAAAAGTTATACGTACCGCCATCCGCAGCTTAATTAAAAGTATAGTCAACTTATACATATTTCACGCGTCTCGAGCATATCAGAATTGTGAGACCGAGAGTATACGCTGCGTTTGGTGGGTTGGCGAGGTGCAGGGTGGCGCGGTGTGCCCGGTTCCAAGTATTTTAAAAACACGAACCGAGAGAAATTTTATTCGAAGACTGGTACGTTTCGGTATAATACTAAATTAAGAAGGGTATAAAGGAAAAATTGAAAGCTATGGAAGCGACGTCCATTTTTACATACTATTTCGTTCGAAAAATTTCTTGGCTTGGGAATTGAAAGCCGTTGGCAACGATTTCACTTTTTTTCCCCGTTCGCTCGTCTTCTTCTCTCCCTTTCTGGTCCGTACGACGTTATGTCTTTCTGTTTGGAGATTGCGGACGGCGATGTCGGAGGGTTATTTGGGCCTGTATGTGTACTAAAAATGAATAAAATATCGAAGAACAGAAATTAAAGAGTCGTCGTGTCGCCCGCGCTATTCACTACGTTCGTATGTGACGAACGTCGCCAAATTTATCACCACGCCAATGACTACCATCGAAAAGAATTTTATTATAATCTTGGTCGCGTCGCTGAGTGAGCCTCCTCCTGCATCTTGCTCCGTTCTTCACTTTTGACTTTTAATTACCGAAGTCTCGGGGCCCGAATTGGCGTATCATCCGCGAAACGTTAAAATAAATGACGTCGTTTACACGATGTTTTATCGTAGACGTTTAATCGTAATGAGCTACTTTAAAACTGGCTGTTATTCGGTTGTAGTTTTAATGACGATTTAATGTTGTCATTTTTTGATTAAGCAGATGCAAAGTACCACATGATCCGCGCTTCCAACCGACGCGACTCGGCTCCGACTCCGGATCGTTTTCTAATCGAGAACGCGATAATTGAAAAGCCCTGAAATTCGAACAATTTACATACTTAACGAGAGTCGACCTTTGATTAAATACGCCTGCACGAAGCTGCAGGATCTCCGAACAACCGGCGCAGGGAATTTAAATGTTTTTTTTTTCTTTTTCTAAATCTGTCACACCAGCGTTGTTTCCGTTCACACGACCATTGACATGTACCCTCTGGTCTTCCCCCCCTTTCGCGCGTGTGTGTAATTGTGTATATGTATGTAGTTGTCAGTTCTTTATTTTTTTTTCAGTCGTCTCCTTTTTTTTCGTGATGCGCGTTATGCCCGCGCGCTTTACTTGTATTTCCGCGTTAATGATGCGAGCTGGTCTTGAAGCGATTAACGTAAACGCTCTTGTGTGGGATTTAATTGTAGAGTAAAAGCTTTGACCGTGTCGTTTTGTTTGAAACACCAAAGAAAGGCGTGGAAGAGTGTTCTAAGTGACTGTTTTTCTTCGGTGGATGTTTTTCAGTTTCTTTTGAAGGAAAAGTTGGTACATGAGATTGTGAAATTTTTCGTTGCGTGAGTAGGTAAAGAAAGAATCTGAACCTTTGAGATATCGTTAATCTTAAACATCTGCTTACGATCGCGTTATTTTTGAATTTTTCGTCAAATTTCTATCTAATTTGATATCCATCAAGGTATACTTTCGATGGCTCCTATTGGAGTGAGCACCCCCCTAACATGTTCTGGTCTCATTTCGGTATTTATCAAAAAAATGCTGAGTCGTTTGTTTTCCTCTTTGCGAAAAAAATTGATTTTTTTCAACTTTTAGTTTCAATTCTCAATTTGTCCATAGAAAATTCGTATATTTTCAGCTCAAAAATTCATAAAATCGTGCAAAAGTCTTTTGGTAACTTCACTAATACAACTCGGTGGTGATTGTATTCCACTCCTCCTCCCCCCTTTCCTCCTTCGATCCCTGTTTGGATAGGTATATTTGATGAAACATTTTTCTTCGAATTTCAGCTCTTTCAAATGTAGCATAGGTGTTAAGTGATGCCTTTGGATCTCCAAATTCCAAAAAAACGAAAAAAAATTGCTAAAAATTGAAAAAGTTTCAAAATTTTCTATTCTGACTGATCAAATTTTCAAAAAAAAGAAGTTGAAAAAATTCTAGCTTCTCCCAGAAGAAGTTTGATGATATTGAATGGTGACATAAATTTTCAAAAAATTGTTCAACATTATAGTCACTTTTCTACGTAATCCGAAAAAATGTCTCCCATCCCCCCTGTCCAAAGGATGTTGCTGAAATGGCCAAAAAAATTGTTTGACAAAAATGGGCGTTTTAGACTAAAAAATGTCTCATTCAAATGAAAAAGATACTACTACCTATTTTTGACAAAAAATGATCATTGTTTATGGAAAAGGACAATTTTTTTACAAAAATGACTAGGTATTAAATGGCTGCTTTTGACCAAAAAAATTACAATTTTTGACAAAAATATCAATTTGTACCGAAATGACTGAAAAAGTTATTATTTATGACAAAAATGAGCATTTTTTATTGAAAAAGACAATTTTTTACAAAAATGACAATTTTGAACAAAAAAGGCTGCTTTTGACAAAAATTATAATTTTTAAAAAATAATGTCAATTTTTGACAAAAAATGGCAATTTTTTATTGAAAAGGACAATGTTTTACAAAAATGACTCATTTTTGACAAAAAATGACAATTTTTGGCAAAAATTACGGTTTTAAACAATTTTTTATTAAAAAGGACAATTTTTGACAAAAATGACAATTTTTGACAAATATGAAAATTTTTGGCAAGAATGACAATTTTTGACAAAAATTATCGTTTTAAACAATTTTTATTGAAAAGGACAATTTTTGACAAGAATGACAATTTTTGACAAAAATGACAATTTTAAACAAAAATGACTCATTTTTGACAAAAATTACCGTTTTAAACAATTTTTTATTAAGAAGGACAATTTTTGACAAAAATGACTCATTTTGGACAAAAATGACTGTTTTAAACAATTTTTTATTAAAAATGACAATTTTTGACAAATATGAAAATTTTTGGCAAGAATGAAAATTTTTGACAAAAAAATGACAATTTTTGACAAAAATTTCAATTTTTTACAAAAATGTCAATTTTTTACAAAAATGACAATTTTTGGAAAAAACGACAATTTTTAACAAAAATGACTCATTTTGGACAGAAATTATCGTTTTAAACAATTTTTTATTGAAAATGACAATTTTTAACAGAAATGACAATTTCTGACAAAATTGACTGTACTTTTGACAAAATGACTGTTTTTGGTAAAGAATGGCTGTTTTAGGTGAAAAAGTTATTATTTATGACAAAAATTTATAACGAAAGTTCGACTTTTTCATTCGGTTTTTTTGAAATTCAAATAAACCAATGATTTTTTTTCCTTACTCGGTGTTCTAATGAATTAGACATCAAAATAATTTCACTTTTTGGTCAATTCGTCTAATGCATCGTTCTATTGAGAATGACGGGCTTCTGAATATTGGGGAGGGGGGATCTGTAGAATGTGGCATCCTCTTCCTGCATCTCCCTTTTTAGATTTTCAATTTCGTCTGGAATTTTTCAGGTCAATGATCTTTTAAAATGAAATAAATATTATTTCTAAATTTTACGCGAAATTTTAATCTATTTTAATACCCGACAAGATGTATTTCTAAAGATAACTCGGTACTTTATCAAGTGGGTGTGTCTCACCTTTCACATGTACTTATCCTTGGGTTTTATTTTAAGAAAATCGATGTTTTCAATTCATTGTTAAATTGAATGATATTTTACATGTCTACTTGCATATTAGCTACGTTTTATTCATTCGATTTTTTTCACTTTTTCGATGTGCTGCTCGTTATCCTACCATGAAAATGATTTTATCACGTGTTTCTCAATTTTATGCCCCTTACTAAAATTTTCTAACCACATAGCCACTCGGTTTATGCGCTATTAAATAAGTGAATGACCTCTAAATGCAAAAATTCTATCATATCGAAGTCATACACGAAATTCTAACCTATTTCGACACCCAACTCGATACGTATTCGTTTCAGCTATACCTGTTCCCCCTCCGTTGCCCCCTGTCGATCACGTTTACGCCACCTGTATCGATAAACCTACCAGAAGCATGAAATGAAGACATCACTGACGATAGCTAGGGCATAAAAAAAAAATTAAAAATACCAAATACTCGATCTATAAAACCATATCTGGAAATATGACGTCTTATATTGTTATGATTTCATCGAATATGCTCTCCGCGCAGCCTTTACTATCGCATTCCTCGTGCACTTTTTATAACACTGATATGTTCATCGTTGCTGAAAAAAAAAGCTATATGCGACAGTCTGCGAGTGAAAATGGTTCCACATTTGACCATAAATGGGTACCAGATCGCGTATTTGGATAGAGTCGAAGTTACCAGTTATTAAGTGTTCGTCTTTTTAGAGTGTTGTCGATGACACTTCCGATATGGTGGACATTGGACACCGGTGCTGCGTTGTATTCGTATCAAAGAAGGAAAAAAAGAGCAAAAAACTTGGTATTGTTTTTGTTTACCATCGAGTATTTCGCACAGCGAATGAACAGTCGGCGCGAACCGGTTCATTGTGTGGTTTGGTTGTTTATCTTATATATACGCGGAGTGATTACCAAAATAATGAAAAAAGTTGACGGGGTTTTGAGGAGGGTTAAAGTTGTGGGTTGAATTTGAATGAGATCTGAGTTTATTAATTATTGAGCAGAAGGGGGGTAACATCTGCTGCGACCTTCGAACGAATAGATAATAATTAATATGGTAAACGTGTATGTAGTATACGTATAAATGACATAACAGAGATAACGAAAAACTTCATCGCGCTGATAAACCGGTTCACACGTTAATTCTTTCTTGTTTATACGTATATTTTAATTCTTAGAATATATAATTTAACACGTTATGCGAAAATTTTTTCAACAGCCTACCGCAGTGTTTTTTTTCTCTATTGAATTCAATTAGTTATAGAAACTTGCGCGATTTCTAATTGGATAAGTCTTGCAATTGCGAGTCGATGGTCATAAGTCTGAAATGAAAAGAATATCGGGTAGATCTGCTACGCGGCGATGATGGTCAAATTCTTTACTTACACCGAATACCTTTAGAGATACCCTTATGTTGTGTCACGACCGGTTAAAAACTTGTCAATATAGTCGAAGCTCTGCGTCGAGGTACCTACACACACGTCGCAGGACCCAGTATCGAGTTTTGGTATTTTTATGTGTGATGTAAAATCGATTTAAAGAAAAAAAAAATAAGAAGAAATGAATTTTAAATTTACGAATCTCTCGGCATCTCGACTGAAACAATCGTTAGAATATTCAAACAACTTTTTTTTTTTCACTATATCTCGGCGTTTTAAATCCTTTCCATTATCCTAACGGACGATGGTTTGTTTGTCGAAAAATATAGGTACCCTCGAACTTGTTTGAATTCGCGTTTAGATTTTATCTTAATCGAAATGGAGAAAAAAAAGAACATTTCGAGAAGCATAAACATGTTCTCGTTGTCTTGATTAAGAAACTTGGATTGACAGTTTAATATATATTCGATAAGAACTAGTTGAGCATTTTTTCCCTTTCAGTGGTGCATTTTTCGATAAGCCTGGTATTGTTTTTTTCTCTCTCTTTGTATACACTCTCGCGGCGACAACGACCAACTAATAATTAAACGAATACGAGGCGATATTTATCGCTATACTCAATCATGTTCGAGTGTCGGTGTTTGTACCTCTACTCACCTATCTGCCCAAATATCTAGTACCTTCGTACGTGTATGCTTATTTTGAAAAAAAAAACCACTTCGCCAATTGATTTTACATACACGGAAATGTACGCGAGTTTGAGCTGCTGGGGCTCAACTCGTGTGGAGATTATGGAACGAAAGGGTCTCTCGAGCATTTTTTGTGTATTGCTGCGGTGTTTGCTTCGTGCAACATTGTATTCGCGACGACGACGTTTAATTGTGTGTAGATTTCATTTAATAGGGGATCGCAAACCGTCTCCGAGGGGATGCCCATCTCACTTATTAACCAATCCTTGTTTATAAACGTGGATACAATTTTGAGTACCACTTGGGACAATGGTATTGAGTAACTGGCCTTTTATGCTATACAATTGCGTTGATTAGCTGTAACTGTTGGCCTATTGAAAAGCAAAGCCGCATGTCGAACTGTGGTCGCTCGGCCACAGAAAATCTCACCTAATGTTATGTGGGAAAGGCAGGAAATTTCAGCCATGAAACCCTTTTCGAATAAACGTTCGGCCACGTGACCCATAAACCGCTGCGTGACGCTGGAGTTGTCACCAATCTGGATTAGTGGCCTGGAAGAGAAAAAATTTTCCAGGGTTGATACTTTCGAAGAAATTAGCCAGGCTGTTGGTGACAGTTGCCCGAATTGACGATTGACCCGAGTTCGTATGGGGTTTTCATTCAAATATTTTACTTTATTCGAGTTCTGGATGACTAGAGAGCTTGGTACTTCTAAATTTTTTAATGGATTTTCTGTATTTTGGTCAAAATTTACCTGCTCGAAAAAAAGGTATTTACATTTTTCATAGAATTGGAGATGAAGATGTTCAAAATTATTTCAAATGAATGCTCATTTCCAAAATGTGTTAAAAGTAGTGTAAATCCGTCTTCTTCAAATTCAAAATGAATCTATATTTCAAGACCAGTGGTTTGATAATCGATTGAATTTGAATATCTACCGATGCGAATGAAAATTAATCTGAAATTTCCTCAATATCTGTTTCCGAAAAATCGAAATAAAAATATTAGGCAATCGAAAGGTTTGAATGTTTTCTCTGATACGATTGTTTTGCCCTTTTCTCCTTATTTCAGTCTCACAAAAAATCATACTTCCCATCCTCACTTTTCTATCCCAAAAAATTCACTTCCTCCCCAAATTTGGTCCCAAATGCAACCTCCTTCACTCATATTTATTCATCCAACACCCCAATACCCGAAAAACCACCATCCACGTAAACACTCCTTATTCTACACCGCACAACCAACAAAGTATCGAGAGAAAAAACACCTCTCGAATTAAGTATACACGAAACGAACCTCATCGATATTCCGCAGGCTATATGGATACAACACATCGTTAGTAACGAGTAAAAAATAACACACCTATACGGTTACAGGGTTCGCTAAACTGTACATCGAGAGGGATTGTCTATTTGTTATCCAACCTCCCAACATTATAATCGAACTTAGAGAGCGAAGCAAATCACTGGGTTGGAACTGCTGTTGTCATGGACGAACTTGAAAAACAAACAACAATTTTCACGAATAATTTAAGGTGGAAATTATTACGTATTGTGTGCATGTGTATTTTTTTTTGGTGAATTTTGTGAACGTGTGGCGAGGGTGAGAGGTGGTTGAAGAAGCGAATACGTAAAGCGAGTGGTTTTTTTCCTGTTTGGTTTGAGGTTGTTTGTGGAATAATGAATGGTTTTTTCGTTTTGGTCAAAAAAGTACCAGAAATGAGTCCTAGAGAGGTGCAAATTAGTGCATTTGGATTCGGAATTTTTCAAAATTTGAAGATTCCTTCGCTTAAAGGGACTTTTGCGAAATCATGGCTTTGAGAAACAGTGATTGAAGGTTTCAAATAAGGTAACTTTTCCTAAATCCAACGTATTGAAGTCTTCAAAGAAAATATTTTGATCTAATTCAATGCAACTGCAACATTATTTAATGATTG
Organism: Pseudococcus longispinus; assembly: GCA_900064475.1. NCBI lineage: Eukaryota > Metazoa > Arthropoda > Insecta > Hemiptera > Pseudococcidae > Pseudococcus > Pseudococcus longispinus. The sequence continues at coordinate 19,098 of FIZU01026055.1, forward strand.
GAACGTAAAACTTTTATTATCAGAAGAAAAAAGATTGAAAAATCGAAATAAAAAGACCTTATTCCACAGAAATTTTGTCAAGTTGAAATTTCGTTTGATTTGGAGGGGGCTCCATAAAGTCTGGACCCTCTTGCCGACCGAGAACTTGAAAAAAACTATGAAATTTAAGTTTTTGAATGCCCTTTTCTGCAAAAATTTTCCTCCAAAACTTTTCAACGTCCATTTTACCTGATTTCTGAGAATCGAAAAATCAGCTATTAAAATTGACCTGACGATATCCCTAAAGTTTTGCCCAGACGATAAATCTGGTAATAATTGACCAAATAAAATAAAATTTTTATGAAAAATCAAGTACTTACTGCTGAGAATAGACCCCTATTGAATTTGAGAAAAATCGATGAACTGATTCTCGAATCATTCGCGATTAAAATTTTCAAATACTTCTAGCGCCTTGAATATTGTAGTTAGGTGAAAATCGTACATGACCTTTTTCATAGCATTTGAAAAGACGCATAAAAAAGGTTTTATAGCATTTTCATTTTTGTAAACCGGTTCTCGAGATATTCACGATTAAAATTTTCAAATACCTCTAGCACCTTGAATATTGCAG
>FIZU01026069.1:0-63339 GCA_900064475.1 Pseudococcus longispinus
TTGATAGGAAATTTTATGTAGATTATTTTATGTTCTCATATTTTTTTCAAAAAACCCCGTATATTCGGAAATAAACGCAAAAAACGCTACGAGGGGGTAGTTTTCATCCCCTAACTCGCGAAGTACGCGCCCTACAGCAAAACGTCATAATGTAATCTTGAAGAGGGCAGTGAGTACTACCCATTTAGAAGAAAAAATTGCTGTCGCAAATTTGTCAGAATAAATGTTGAAAAAAACCCTATCTTTCCTGGACTAAATGTCAAATGACTCTAGTTAGGGTGTGAGTGATTGACTAGTCAGAAAGATCTTCAACTTGTCGAAGCTCTGACAATTTGATGAGATGTTGTGTTGGTACCAATATTTTATTCGATTTTTTTGAATTTTATATGGACACACCTAAAAAGTTGTAATTTTGGGATCTCTTGAAAATATTTTGTTCATTGCACATGCTCAAAATTCAATTGATTGGGACAACATGCTCAAAAGTTATTATCAATATTACGAAATTTTTATCCTCCTCCCCCTGTTAAACACGATGATTTGTAATTATTTGGCTATTTTATTGAGGTTCAAAAATTTTATGAATTTTTTAGAGTCAGTTGCTCCTAGTTACACTTATACCTGCTCCAAAATTCGAATCAAATAAGCTAAAAAACTGACAATACTCCTAAAAGGTCGCCTCTGGAGCTATCCAGTGTTACATTTCTCTCGCTGATGAATCTGCTTCGTCATCATTCTCATCTCAAATCCCAAATTCATTACCCAAATGCAGAAAAATGTACTTTGACCATTTTGTAGTTTTTCTTGCGAGATCTGGAGGTGGTCCAATAACTGATTGTTGATTTTTTGATTTTCTTCGAAAACAAATTCGATAACATGTATTTTTTCAAAATTTAAACGCGAAGTTTATTTTTATCAAGATTCTAGCACCAAGTAGTACATAGTACATATCGTAAAAAGAAAACTAATAAGTACATATGTATCTGTTTCTCCCTGCCTCTTCGGCGGCCGTGTTTAAAAATACCAAAAACATCGAATCTAGGTAATGTTGGTCATCTAAATTTCGGTAAATTAGTATAAAACCGCGAGTTTTCGAGCGAAGGAAAAAAAATTATGTTACACAATAAACACATATATATTCGCGGATAAACAAACCTACGATTTTTCGTATATGTAGGTTGCAGAACGTTAGATTGTTTCAACGTTGTCAGATTAATGGTCAAATTAATCTCACTTGGTTATATAAATATCTCATGTACCATGGTGAAGATAATGGCGTGCGCGGGATGGTTACATTTATTTGATTAAATTTTGATACCGTTCATTTTTCTCGGTTCGTATATAGATTTGATGCGTAAAAATTGCCACTCCGCTGTTGGTCGTGGTCGCAGGCCCAACAAGCCAACATTTCATACGAAAAACTAGAACGAACTGCGAGCTCGCTAATTTGATGCGAAGAAAAATTAGGTGTCAATCGGAGACGAACTACAGTTTTCTTGGCCGACTAATAGTTTTATTTGTGATTGATGCTGCGCAATCTACCCAGTCAGATGGAGTGGTACGAGGCGAAGGGTGGATGATGTTTGAAATTTATGAATTCGTCGAAAAATACTGCCGGGATATGTATTTTTTCGTCGAAGCGTGTCGATGTGCTGCATTTTTCTTATATATCGAGCAACAAAAGAAAACAATCGCTTGCGATGTGCGATAACTATATGCTCGAAAGCGGCAGCAAGACGCAGCGTAACCCCCCTACCCCTCTCCTTCGCCTACATCATCGAGAATAATGCATTTTTTATTTAAAACGACAAACACGGTTATAAATTTTACGATACATCACTGTCCAAGTAATAAAAAAAAAGGCGCATCGATCGAATTAAAACATATATACGTGTTCGCCAGAGTGTCTCGCGAACAAAAAAAAAGTACCCGCAATTTTCTATATCTAGAATTTCTTCTCTCTCAATTCGTTTGGCTGTTGCGACGTGGCGCGATGTAATTTTGTCGAAATAAAGATAGAGCCGTACCTTTGGCACACGACGTAGAAATACCAAGCTTTAAATGTTATTGCTAGCGAAAGGTACTTTTATACCAAGACTTGAATTTTGTTAAAAACCCTTTATCATCTTTTTAAAGCTAAACCGATCGTTAGCTCTAATATTATAGGTATAGAGACCTAGTCTACGATTATGGGATCTCGTTTTGTTTGGCCTTTTTTGAAAACATTTATTACACTGATCCTATGTGAATTGAAATTAACGGTTGTTTTTATAGCGAACTGTTTGTTATCCGATGTGGGCCAACGTTTTCGACAATTTTTAATCGAAAATTGGACCAGAAAAAACGTTGTGGTTTTTGGTGAAATATTTTTTAAGGGGAAGTTTTCTGTGAAAGAGTACGACGTATCGGGATATTTTTAATGTCTAGAAATTTCGATGTTTTGATTGATACGTTATGTAGATTTTCACTTGGTAAATTGTTTGTTTGGAAATGATCATTTGGAAAAATTTTGAATTGGGATTCGAGTGTTTCAAAAATGAGATTTGAAGATTTCAGAAAAACGTGTCAAAGTATTGTTCGAAATTATTGAATCGGTATAACCGAGAAATTTTTTTTGTTCAAAATAGGTAAATACATCATTTTTTTCAATCAGTGGCAAAAAAATTTGATGATGGATGGGTTGTTTCATGAGGAAGGGCTGTGGACTTTGAAAATTATTGAATTTACATTCAATGTAATGAAATACTCACGTAAAGCGGTATAGGTAAAGAGATGTTGATAGGACTGTACCAAAAAAGCAAGTTGTCTTCACCTTCCTCAATAATAAAATTCCATTTTTAATCGGAAAAATTATGTTAGAGCTAAAATTTTGCGAAAAATATGACGTGATGGCTGAGGCTAAGGAGAGTTTTTACCTTACGTTTTTGCGTCAGAAAATTTGATTACCTTGGATGAGTTTTTGGGCTTGAAAATTTTTTATGTAATTTGGAAATTTTTGTACTTTCACCAGGCATGAAATTCGTTCACTTTTAAAGTAACTTTGTTACTATTTTGCATGTTGATCACTTTTTGTCACTATTTTCCCAAAATGGTCACTAAGGTCACTTGTTCCAATTTTTTTTCTGATAGACAACAAAAAAATGAAAAAGTTTGGAAATGACTAAAAAAAAAAAGTGTCTGTTTAACGTTTCAACTTGAAAATTTGTAATTGCCGCATTCCGATTTTTACATGTAGTTGTATTTTACAAAAATTGAAAAATCAAAAATTTCTGTCATTTTGCTGGGTAAAATTTTTTTTTAAATGACTGACAAATTCAGCGTGCCCGTCCCTAACATGACAAAAAATTTGCTTGCAAAAAAAATCGGAAAAATTCTGACCTCAAATTTCCTCTTGGTGGGTTTAGTTTTAGTCACTTTTTAACATTTTTTGGTCACTTTTTAAACAATTTTTGGTCACTAAACTCCCTAAAAAAATTTAAATAGTGGATTTCATGCCTGTTTTAGTCAAAAAAATTGAAGAAAATTGCATTCCAGGGAAAGAAATTTAGGGAAAATTTTAAATCCAGAAAATTTTCAATTTTTTGCCTCCCTCTCCTTTTATGATGAATACTAAATTTGGCTCTTTCCTGGATGTTGACCTCGAATATCGGAAGCAAGCAATTTGATGACATTAAAATTCTATAATAATGGCAATGATTGTATTTTTAATTGAAAATTCGCAAAAATTGTTAAAGTTAAGAAAAAACTGCCAAATTGTTGTTGAATTATGGACATTCTTCTTTCGTTTAGGTAGTCACTAAACCACCTTTTTTTGGGGGGAGGGGGCACTCAATTTTTTTCAATTTTATGATTTTTATGAAAAAAATCGAAATGATGGAAAATTTTGATTCATTTTTAGCTTGAAAATAGGTAAATTTACGAGTTTGGAGAAAATTGTGAAAAGCTGGAAATACAAATCTCTTTCAAATTTTCAACATTTTTTTAAAAATGTGATGAAAATTTTTTTCAATTTTGATTTTTTTTTTTGCTCTATTCCTACTTAACACTCTTCCGTGTATTAGAAATTACTCAAATTTCTGTTATCCTCTCCAATGAAAAAATAGGCAGCTCCTTAAGTGGGCTGAAATTTGAATCTCTTTGAACTATCACTTTTATCACACTGGGGAGGAGGATTAAAAATTTTAGAGATTATTTTCGACCAGAGGAAATATTGCGGAGGGCCTGGAATGAAAAAAATCAAAAATTTTTAAATTTCATGTCATTTTCAATTCTTTAATTTTTTTAAAAATAGGGAGACTTGAAGGCACCACTTCCAGTTCAGGGAAAAAATAAAAAATAAGGAATTATTTTCTCATAAGGAAGAACAATTTTTGTTGATGGGAGCAACAAATTTCAAAGTTAAAAATAACGACCAACCTAAGGCCGGTTATCTACCACCAGGCCAGCCAAGACAGTCATGTCCTGGTCAGCGTGAGATTTTGCCTTGGTTGGAAAAATTTGTCAGTTTCTCCTCTTTTGCTCAAAAAATTCCGAAATCCAGTACTTTCTTTTTCACTTTTATCCATTGCCCCCCCTGACAATGGAAATGTTGAAAAAATGATGAAATTTAAGCTTTTGAATGCCCCTTTTTGCAAATTTTTATTCCTTGCTTCATTCAGGGTCAATAAATTTGCTAATTTGGACAAAATAATGGATGTTATTTTGAAAAGCTACATAGAATCACATTTTTTTCATCTACCTCTCCCCGTTGAATGACTGTTTCGAACTTTGAATAAATGATATGAAACATGGGTGATTTGATTGAATCCCCCCCTCCGAAACTTTATTCAATTTTCATGTCCGTCCTGGTTAGAATTTTGTTTGCCTTTGTGTAAAAAAATCCTGGATGCGAGCCTGTTTTTAACTCGTCCAAAAATGAGGGGAAAACCTTAAAATCACGTATATATTTTTTGGAATTTGTTCATGGATTTTTACTCCACAGTTACAGGAGTTTTCATGAAGAATGAGAGGAATTAAAAGATTTTATTAGTAACTTCTTTTATTTTCATCTTATTAGATCATTTGCATCAATTTTCTGCGTTTTCTCTCAATTTCCTTTCGTTTTAAAACTTGGATGGTATTAAGATTTGTAGCATGAGTTCAATTTAGAGTTTGTTCTTGAAATGTTCAGGCTTTTTCAGCGGTTTACACTTTTGAAACCCTCTATACTTCTTTTGATTTGTGTTGAGAAACTGCAATTTTGAATTTTTAAATTGCTCTTTTGATAGATTTTTAATATTAAAATGTCAAATTTGGGCATGAAATGAAAATATTTAATTTAAATTTTAAGAATTGTATCAAAATGTGACATTTCAATGTAAAAAAAAGTCAATTGAGAAATCTTAGAACATCGAAAACACATTTTAATTAAAATTGAATTAAAACTCATTACCATACCTAAGACTACTTTCAGTAAAGTGTAAACTGTTGAAAAGGTCAATGGAGAATGCTATTTCTCCAAAATGTAGTCATTTTTTCAATCTTCCAAAGCGACTTAAAAAGGATGTAGAAGGATAACTCATCCCCAGACGTCTTTCAAGTGATGAATCGAAAGAATTTTTGAGAAAGAGACTTCAAGTCCATTCTCATAGATCAAATTGTTCCATCGAAACACTGGACCTCGATTAATAACATTTATGCTAAAAAAACTCTCGATTATTCATCTGCCCCGATGAAAAATCAACAATTTCTTCGTATACCTGCTCTGCTTGTGCAATTTGCTTGACACACGTGCCTACATTTCGTTCATCGTTGACTGCGAACTTGGTAAAATACGATTTATCTGCATCCGAAACCGAAAGATAGATATTGGGCTGCCTAGAAGAATACGTCACCTATCACGTATACAGGAAGATGGTCTCCATTCTGCACTGTAAAATTGTACATATAGGAGAAGATAAGGACACTAAAATATATCGCGGATATTGATAAACATCTGACATCTGCATGCTTGACGAATGATAAGAATTCTGAAAAAAATTCCTTCCGATCACACGCACAGTACGATCATTCAATACATTTGGGTCATATAAAGAAATAGCGATCTGTAAATCATAATCGTCATACCTATTGCTATGTTTCATAGTGCGATATCAAGTATCAAATTTCTCATTTTCTTCGTACACGTAAATGAGATAGTACGCATGTATATTTATAAATTTGGCGTGTTGGTGGTTTAATACACATAATGGCCAGTATCGTAATAGTAGGTATGTGTGGTTTACGCCTCGACAATGTGTGTGTATTAGCAAGAGGAGTACTTATTTTCAGTGAGGACGAACACGTAGGTTCCCCTGCTGCCTACCTTTCGTGTGTGTAAATTTTCTGTATCCGTGAGTCCGCGGTGTTGCTGCTGCGTAATACGTAGTATATGGTTTATGTCTCGACAGCGAAGCTAAGTAAATTGAAGTAGGAGAGAATTAAACTAGCTACAATTAACGTTGTTGTATGTTCGTTTTGTTATATAACGAGCGTATACTATAGAGCGAGAAAAAAAAAGGAAGAGATATAACGTAACTCGGAGACCCGACAACAGTACAAACCAACCGTTCTTCTCTGTCTTTTGCTGACATGAAAGAGGTGATAGCCTTAGATGATTTCCAGATGTGACCGAGTGTACGTACACCGTCTACCTATACAGCTACTCTTCTCGTTGTTTCACCAGAGATAGAGATGAGATATAGTATATGGAATGAACGTATGTGTATGTATCTTGGAAGATCACGATGCTGAGCTGAGGTGGGAGGAACAGGTTCTAAATAAGTTGAAACGCCTACCGAGTCGGCAGTCGGCATTTTTCGAGTGATTCTTACGTTAACCATTACAGGTCTACAGGTCTAAATGAGGTAAATTTCACGTGTGTCGAAGATACGACTTACGTACTCGTACGTGTACCTTCATCGGTGCATTCGGCCATTACACACCGCAATAATAAAGTACCTACCTATATATACAGAAAATATTTTTAGAAAATGCTGAAATTCCACGCTATAGCTGTGCAAGCTACGGGCTAGGCTAGTATTCTAACGTGGTTTTGGAACGATGCTTTATTCACGGTTTGTAATTAATTGCCTTTTAGTGGAAGAATGTACATACGTGGAGTGTTGGATACATACGTATAAATCAACGAGTTTTATTTTTTTCCCTCGTATATTAACTTTTTCTTTGAGCCATGTGAGTCCTGCTGCTGCGGTGTGGGTCTAGGTACATATCGGTGTCGACCTTTGCATCTTTTCTTACCAATAATCTTATCTTTTTCACCTTTACACTAAACTGGCTCTAGTGTGATTTACCTGCCGGTAACGGTGTGGTTAGGAAGTATCGATGGGGAATTTTCGTAGATAAAGTGCATGTGTAGTGTTTAAAGGACTATAGGTACAAGTGCTACGTATTGTATTCAGTGTGAGTATGGCATGAATAGGAAACTTTATCGTGTTTTTTTTCGTGAATTTTTGATTTCATTTGATAGATAATGTAGAAATAAATTCGTAAATTTTTCTACTCAAAAATTTCTCATGTTTTTAATGCTCGAACTGAAATATTAAATTGAATTTACATCGGATGAAATTCAGAAAAATTTATTTTCGATCGAAAATCTCATTTCAATTTTGAGTATTTATTGAAATTATCGAAAAAATCCCCTTTCTAATCATACTCTTGGCTGAACAGAAGTAAATGACCTCAATTGTTGAGATTAGAAAATATCAACTATCAGTTGTATACTTATCATTCTTTCATTTTAAGAATAAGGGCAGGAAATGTCAACAAATGCACCTGTGAAAATCAAAAAATTAATTAATTATTGACTTTCACTTTGAGCATATCGAGAAAACTTGTTTTCATAAATTTTCCAGAGCTGAATAGAATGAGGAAGAACGGATGGGTCTAGGGCGGACAGCCTTCCTGAAACTAATTTAAAAAGTCATACGTCGTCTCGTAAGAGAATCAGTCATCTGGATTCTCTGAATTTTTCCGATCCCAAAAGTCAAGTAAGAGTTTCTCCGAAACTTTTCAGTCCACATTAATCAGAATAGATTCTCCGATGTTTTATAACTCCCAGCGGTGTATTCAAGGTGTCCAGGGTTCTTGAACCCCTCCTTCACGACTGAAAAGTTGGAAAAAATGATGAAATTTGAGCTTTTAAATGCCCTTTTCTGCAAAATTTTTCGACCCCTCGAATTTTGATAAAATAATGGGTATTTTTAAACATTTTACATGAAATTTACATCTTTTTTCTCGTAGACTCCCCCCCCCCCTTGATTGCCTGTCAGGCTGCGTCACTGATAATCCCGAAAAGTACTCTGGCTTATTAGATTTTCTGAAATTTTCCAAGTTCAAGAAATAATTTGAAATCTCCGAATTTTTCAAGTCCAATGCATCAAAAAAGTCATCTACTCGTCTTATAACGATTTCCAAGTCCAAAAGTCAGAATTACGAGTATAAAGTTTTTTCTAATTTCAAAAAATTATTCAGGATGACAAAATTTCGTGACGCAAAAATGTAAAGCACATTAGTCCACCTGATGTCCGCATTTAAAATTTTTTAACGTGTGATAAGTCATCGATCATTTGGAATCACTGAATTTTTCCAAGTTCAATGAATCGAAAAAGTCACGTGTCCGTCTTATAAAATTTTCCAAGTCCAAAAAGTCATCCTGGGCAACAAAATTTCAATTTCGTGACGGTTTTTTGTGAGGCTAACATTTTTAGGATGACTCCCAGCCTTAAGACATATCCATGTCAAAATTGCAAAATTGGACACTAAGTGGGATTGGGTTCGAGTTGAAATATTTGTCAAAGTGATGAACTTATTACTTAGCCCTTTAAAAAAAAAATGGAAAAGTTTTGCGTTTGAATGAGAAAAATTCCATCCAAGTCAGCCAGGTGTCTAACAGGTTTTGGAACTCATGGAAGTCATGAAAAAGTCATGGATTTTGACTTTATCAGGCAAAATTCAGATTGGTTATAATTATTTTGATTTTTTTTTCGTTTTTTTTTTTGTATAGAAAAAGTCATGGATTTCCAAAAAAAGATTCAGTTAGACACCCTGATCAGGTATTTTCAAATCCATTCTCTATTTTCAATGAGACTGATGAGGTCACTAGATTTTTACAAAAAGTCTTGAAGAGTCGTTGGAATTTGTATAAAAATTCCCATCAGAGTTTAACTAAATGGTTTTTGGTACATGGTTTTAGAATATTTCCTCGAAAAAGATGTTAATGGGCTTTAAATTTTTGATGCCCTCACGTTTTGATCCATGTTTGATTGTCTATTTGATTATGTTCATACTTCCGTGGAAAATTGAATTGGAAAATTAATGTTTTGTGATAGTGAATGTAACTGGTTCGGGAAGGGGTTGGGAAAGGTGCAGATTACTGAAAACGAAAGCTGTCAACATTCAGTATTCATCCTTAAAATTGAGAATTTTTGACGTTATTGTAAGAAATTTTGAGGATTATTATAAGGATATTTCATTTAAAAGATTTTTTGAGTATCAACCTACATCCAAAATTTGCAAATCCAAATCCATACTCGTTTGCAGTAAAGAACATCGTGGAATTTCTTGCTAATTTAAAGTCTATTTTCAATTAAAATACGAATTTTGAGACTGTGGATCATTTTTCTGATTTTTTTTTTTTTAAATTGACTAAAAATATTTTTTATTCACCATACGTTTCTTTCTTCAATTTTTTGTTCGAACAAACATTGTCTATTTAGAAAGTTTATTGTGGTTCTTCATTTTATATTCTCTCCATCTGTTTATTTTTTTTGCTTCTATGCTCAAACCAAACTTGAATGATAAATTGTCGAATTAAGTTTAGAAATTTTTTTTCAATTATGCATCGTCAAAATGTACAACTTCCAACCTCTTTCTATCACTCTTTAAAAAATGTGTAACTTTCCTTTCGCACAAATTGATCTCACTTTGCTGCACAGCTCCGTATTCGCCGATAACCGCAAAAACCTGGTAAACACGAGCTCGTAAATACGTGACCACATCGTCCCTTCGTGTTATCTAAATTAATAGTCATGAAAATTTAACTTATCTCATTCTCACGTACTGAATTATTCGGCCGATAAATAATAAAAAATACACCCTCAAAAAAAATACACAGAAGAGAAAAAAAGCCCAAGTTTTAAAAAAAACCGTGCCAACAGCATCTTTTTTTCTGGGTGGTGAAAAAAAAAAGAACCGAAGGAAAAACCTAAAATTCTCACAACGCTATTGAAATCGCGCTGGTTTTTACACCTATCGAGGAGTAAATTTCGCCCGCCGCTGCAGCCCATCGACATCGAGACGCGAACGCTGCAATATCGAACGAAAACCGTTAGAAAATTTAGCATCAGCGTCGAAAAACACGTCGAGTCGCTTTATATTTTGAAAAATATCGATCGATGCACCGCTACATAAGATGCAATTACACGTTAATACTACAATGAACGCGTATTTATAGAATAGATTTGGCTTTACAATACACGCGGCCAGAGCCAGATAAAGAATGGTAAAAGATAGAAAGTAGCACAAGGGTGAAAATACATACAGAAGGCGGAAGAATAGAGAGCGAGCAAGTGAAAAAGGAAACCTATATACGAGGAGGTTTCATTATACGTTATCACGTACGCCAGACGAAGATGCAAAATCATCAAACGTTAGAACCACTTGCAAGTCCGAAAAAACGGGTGCCACCGTATCCAAGGGGTAGAGTCAGACATTCATTGTCTGAACTTGTCCCTTTTATTTTATATTAAAGGGGCCGCCGCCGCGCCGCTTATATTATGCATGAAGAATTAAAACCTCAACCCCGAAGCGAGAAAAAAGCGATTGAGCGTACGTAAGCCCTGCGGCATAGAAAAACAGTTTGGTTAATATTTTCACCTGGTTTTATCGCCGATGATGCGATTAAACCGAATGAGCACCGTCCTTTGCGCCGAGCACGCGCTCCTTTTTTTTCCACCTCGATTTTTGATGTCGTCTCTTTCGCATCGACGCTTTTTTCAACCCAACTAACGTGCTCCTCTATTTACCTATACCTTTGGTCAAATTTAACCTCACTTTTATTAGCCAGAAACATTTCGATCAGCATACGTCATGCGTGGTATTCGCAGATAATTTATTAATAAATTAGCCCAATCAACCAAACCTCAATCTCAACCTCACAATCATACTTTTATTACCGGCGTCGTTGCATCAAACACAAAACCAACATATACGTGATATTAATTGTAAATATTAGGTACGGTTTGTTTATATCGCGTACAAAAGGACTAAAAACCCAATCTACCTCAACGTGTACGAACGAATGTATATGCTACAAATCAAAAATATACACCCAAACCCGATTCGTCCAAGTTCAAAGGCCAGCACATTTCCGTTTCATATTTTCATGCTATAAACGATGCCACGCCGCCGTCGATATTGCACCCGCTGACCCGACATCGTTGCATTATCAGTCTAGTCGATATGCAATTCGCGTCTCTCGCCTCGCCTCCTCTAGCTGACGCTTTTCAATTAAAAATTCACAATTACATATTCGTGGCCGCCATCTTTTTCTCGAATTGTACACGTTTGTTCGGCTAATACGTGATTTCTTTCTGATGCCAGGGTTTGACTGATTTATAACCTGGAAGGTTGAATTGAACGTATATTGGTGGTATATGCCGACAGAACCAGGTCTAGGTATATATTCGTAGATAGAGTAATATAGGAAATCTATTGTGTATGAAGAATAAGTCATCATAAAATTATACTGCTTATTGGCTTTTTGTTTCGATATGAGGAATATTTGCTTGCTTTTATCAGGTTTTCAAAGTCTTTTTGGGATATTTGCTTCCTCTAGATCAAGTTTTAACAAAGAATCGTAATATCTTCGGAATTACATATGATAATGAGGAAAAGTGGTGAAAAAAACACCCACGAGTCCAAAAACATTTTATGGTCTACCAAAAAAAACAAATTTTTAAGCGTCTCAATTTTCAAGAAATAACAGTTTGATTTCCATATGAAATCATTCGAAATTAATTAATTCCAACATAATCCTAGATCAGGATGTCTAACAGGTCAGGGAAATGATGGATTTCAAAAAAGGGTCACGGAAGCCATAGAATAGTTATAGATGATGCAAAAAATTACCAGGTCATAGAAAACTCGTGGATTTTGCGGTTGAAATCATGGACTTTTGACTTTTAATTTTGGAAAAATTCAGACTAGATTATAATTAAATTTGAAATTTTTTTAGTTTTTTTTTTTAATTTTTAAAATGATGCTTGAAAAGGTCCTCCATGTTACAAAGTGGTAGGTACTGAAAGTCGGGAATGTATACGGAAAAAGAGATGAATTCTGCTCAAATGTCCTTTTTTTTACTTTAAAATAATCTTTGAAAATTCATTTTTTTTTTCAATTAAGTAGTATCTTGAAGAAATTTCAAGTTTTGAATTATTTTTTATGCAAAAATTTTCGCCTTCATTTCGCTTGGGATCAATAATTTATTTTTTTAAAAACCTAATAATAATGAATATTTTTTATAAAATCACATTTGCCTCCCCCCCCCCCTAATGACTGTGCAACTACGTCTTCAATAGATTCAACTTATTCCATATTTTGATTTTTTCTCTCAAATTTTAAAATTTTTATGGACCTCGATGCTTAAGAACACATTTTCTGGTACATGTCAAAAAATATTTAAAAAATTACAAAAACTTAAAAAAATGTCAAAAGGTGAAAAAAAAGTTCAAAAAATGTTTTTAAAACAACAAAAATTTTGATATTATTTATTTGTCTCAAATTTGATAATGTTTGGACTTCGATGTTTGGTGACATATCTACACATCAAAAGAAACATTTTGGGGAAAAACGGCAGGTAGAAATCAGTCCATTAGAAGAAGCTGACGAACTCACACAAAGTTTTTTCAAAAATTCTTTAATATAATTATGTATGTAGATTGTAAGGGTGAGTGGGTAGCTCGTGAATTTGAGAAACATCCTCCTGAAGATCTTACAGAATTCTGGAAGAAAGTGCTGAAAAAGTACTAAATTTTAGATTTGGAGATTTTGTTAGACCCATACCTACTGCAGTTTGGATTTATTTAATTATTTTTAAAAAATTTTCTTTGCCAAACTTATGTACTTATTTATCTACTTTCAGAATTAAAAAGGTGTTAACGCTGACGAATCACTAATTGATTTCATTTAGATAAGCCGAAAGATTCAATTATAAATTCTCATTCTATAAAAAAAGTCAGCAAAAAACTTACCAAAAAATTTTACAAAATCTTAGGATTTTTTTTTGAAAAGCTAAAGGAAAGATTGAACATGGTATTTATTTTGAAGTTCGTCAATTTGAAAAACAATTTCATTACTTTTTAACTGAAATGCCTTTTAAATTGAAAAATTAAATTATTGTTATTTGATATTTCAACAAAAAGTCATAAGGTCAGTTCACGTTAGGTCAAAATATTCAAAAAAAATTGACTTGAAAAAAAAGAAAGTCATTCAAGGGGGAAGGGGGTTGGTTGGTGAAAAAAAAAATTGAGTATAATTTTTTAAAACGCGTTATCTATTGTTTTGTTGAAATAAATGAACTATTGAGCCTGAGCGAAGCAAGGGTGAAAACTTTTACAGAAAAAGACATTCAAAACCTGAAATTTCATAATTTTTTCCAACATTTCAGTCGTCAAGGGGGATCCACCGCCATTGCCAATTGTAATAAGTTTGATTAATAAGAAGTTGTGGGAGCTCGAGCCGATTTATGCTGGCTGAGCCTGGGGCAAAAGTCTCTATCTGTCCACTCCCTCTCAACAGCCTTTGTAAATATTGCAACCTCACATACGAGTAGATATGCAAAAAATTTTCGAAAATAAGCTGAATTTCTTAGATTCAGTCTGTCTCTGATTTGCTCGTTTAGTCGCACCACGAAGCCTACCTCTGGAAATATCCGGAGAGTTCGTTCATTGTGCGACTAAATTGTGTTCTTGAATTCTGGCATGATTCCTCCGGATAGATGAAATTTACATTAATAATGCTAACTTCGATTAATTTGTCTTTTTTTCGATTTAATATCACGTTCGAAATTTAAAAAAAATCATAGACATATTTTGGTAGGCATTAGTAGGGGGTAGAATCGACTAGAACGCAAATGACAATGCCCGGAGGTTTCATTCATGGTGCGACTATTCCAATAAAAATCTGGAGGTTTCATTTATCGTGCGATTAAGTGGAGGCTCATTTTTTTCAAAGCTTCATTCAAGAAAAAAATCGAAAGAAAAAGGTGAAAAAACAAACTCTCATTTTAGGCACCCTTTGTCGATTTTTCAAACTTACCTGGTTCATCTTAAGGTAAAAACCAGCCAACATCAACTCAATGCGAAAACAAACCAAATTTTCTAAATTTAACCCCCCATATACTCTCCAATTTAGGGTAATGAATAAAAAAAACTACTCTTATTCAATTTTTATTGATTTCCCAAAAATTTTGAAAACGTTACTTGGTTACTTTTTGAATTCGACCTATTCAATTCGAAATGTCAATTTCAAGTTCTCAAATAAATGAAAAGAAGTCCTCAATTTCGCAAATTTGCCAACTCCGACGTAATTTTGTCTTTTTCTTAAATTTGCTTGCATACTGAAATGCAATTTTTTCAATTTTGAGTACCTCGTTCTCCTTCACTACTTTTCAACTCTCTGGCCTCGAAACAAAATTACAACAGATATAAAAAACGCTAAGTTTCTTTTATCGTGATTGAATTCAAAGAATTTCAACCTCATCGCCACCAGCATACCAAGTTTAATCGAACGATACTACGCGCAACAATTCCATCGCGAAATTCTGCACGGTGTAAAAATCGTCCTCGTAAGTACGTGAAACTAAAACGCTTCGTAATGATTACCGATCACTTATTATTAGAACGAATATCGAATAGAAGAGGCGACGTCGACACGCAGTGATTTAATCATGGGAAAATTTCGACCTACCTCCCTATTAGCACGTGTCACGTATAATAGATGAAGTTGATCCTTCGACGGGGCTATTTTTTGCTTTCGTTTAATGGTACGAACGAGTGGTACGCAACGAGAGAGCGAGCGAAATACACACAGAGAGAAAAAAAGACCCAAAGATGAGAGGACACAGCTACGATACAGTGTGCGATTGTTGTCACGCGTATGGAAATGGTTTTCCAAAAATAAAACCTTAGGCATAAATTATAATTTACTGTGTTCGGTTGGAGGACAACAAAAAGGTGATTCCGGGCTTATTCGCAGTCTCTCTCGGTAAACGTGTGGTAGGTATATAGTGTCACATTTCCTACACCTATTAATACCTATATAGACAGAGGCGTCAGTATACTAGGAAAAAGGTTATTTTAAGCGGGCTCTTTCGCCGATTGGAAATATTTTATGGGTTTATTGCTTTTCGAGTTTACAGTAAGTATGTGATACTGTAGCAGGATGAAAAGAAAAGTGTTAAGTTTATGGCGCCAAGAATAGTTGCGACTTTATACATTTATTCACGTTTACGTACATATCTGAGACCTCTACTAAGACCATCAATTGTGCTATTTAGACCTTAAATAGCACCATTGTAATTTTAGGTATTTCTTAATGCAAATATTTACGTACGAGGTGCGTATATTAAACGTATTGTTTTTATTTCAAAGGATCCTGCTCGTGGGCAACCTTAAGTAAGGACTTATATTACCGGACGTGTGTACGTATTTGTTTTAAAAATCGTGCCCAAGTGACCGTGAAATCGATGACGATATTCGTACAATTTGTGCCGGCCAATTTGAAACAATTTGTAATTTTTTTCTCATTAGTGGAATAAAATTACGCCAGTGTTCAAAAAAAATTTCCTGTACTGTTTAATTTTTTTTTGTTCACCTACTAACACAATTCAATGCGCATGAACGAGAAAAACCTGCAAAATCGAACAAAAGATTAATCGGTACATACTGCACAATCGACTCTGGAAATTATTTTCGTCCGAGGGTTTATTCGCTAATTATAATGTAGTCCAATAATCCGATTTATGTAGAGTAAACGCATCTATTGTATGTATTTTTGTGTTTATTTAATCGAACACACCACACGTGCTTGAGAAATTTCTTTTTTCTTAATTCGATCGCATTGTGGCAAAATATGGCTGGCCGTCGACGTCGAGCCACCTGCGTATTTTCTACGTATAAACTGCACAGCGAAGTCAGCCTGGCTAGTTATTGTATAATATAAATTTCATCATTCGAAGCCTTCGTATTACGTTGGTAATGAGTATACACGATTGCGAGTCTCGACTAATAATTATGTTAACAGAGAATTGATTTCTTAGGCTTATCGATCGGTCTGGGTGCTCGAGCCGATTTCCTAATATTTCGTCAATTTATAAATATATAAAAATTTGTAAACGTAATACCCGCAGCAAAGTTTTAAATATTATGTCTTTGTAAAACTTGCCGGTGGTGAAAACTTTATCAGCTGTCGTCTTTCGTAGGTAGTTTATCGTGATCGATTGTGGCATTTGGTAAATTAAAATTCAACTTTATACGCCGACGGAGGCAGATTTTGCCGGTGGACAAAAGGGAAGGCGCCGTATCTAGGGAAAAGCGCCGTCTACGAAAATCGTAATTAGTATTAAAATGAAAATCTAAAAAGCTGTTGGCTTATTATGGTTGTAAAGTGAAGGAAAAACGAGCCAGAGAGAGGAAAAAATGGGTAAAAAACGTCGAGTCGAAACCATCAAACCAGCAAATGTATTTCCTGGCGTGTTTATATTGTAGAAAATAAGAGATAAGCGTATTTTATAAGAGCAGATTACAAATGTTGCATTGGTATACGATGAGGGTATGTACGAGAGGCGGTGGCGATAGCGGAAAGATTGAGTTTTCACAAAAATCGTATACGGAGATGCGAATTCTTTGCCTTGGCGCGCCACGCCGCCTGCCTCTTGCGCCACCCTCCCCCCTCACCACATGGACATTTGTGTTTTCCCGAAGGAGACGACGAAACTGTGTTAGCGGGTCTGTTTAGTTTTTGCAATTTAATCTACGCTTTTGCTGCCGTTCTATTCTATAGCATATCGTTTTATACCATCTTTTCTCAGTTCTCGATGCCGATGCGATGTTACGTTTGTATATTGTAATTTCGTATGTATGTTCGAACGATAAACATGGATTGAATTAGGTATCGGAGGTAATAAAAAATTTACTAATCGGGATGATTTGATAGATGGGAATTTTGATTGCTGGTAGAAGGCTTTATTCGTAAGTAATATGTAGCTACCTTTTTGTTTTGAGGATCTAGATGATCGTGTGGTAGTAATGTAATGAGGTATGATGTAGATTTTGAGGAATTCGAGATTGCAGTCACGTGCCATCAGATTATATAAAAGTAGGCATCTAGCATCTAGGCACAGAAATAGAATGAGGAATTTGTACCAAAACAATCATGAATCGATAATTTTAATTGAAAATTAACCTATCGCTCAACTATGTAAGATTACTGATTAGGAAATTGATCAGTATAGGTGTCCAGACATTCAATCTGTGGATGTATAAGTTGTAGTAGTGAATTGCGTTGTTTTTGCTTGAATCAGACTCAACTTCAGCTAGGCTCGGTTTCAGGATTTTTTTTTGGAGGGGGGGGGGGGTATTCATGATTATTAATTACATAATATTAATAGGATATTATTTTACCGAGTACGAGTAAATCCATGAAAAACTGGACGAAATTGGCTGACGAAATTAAGTAACGAAATTCCCTGATGATAACTTCTAGACATTCTGCCTGACTTTTTTGGTCTTGGGATTTTTTTCCAAATTTCAAACTAATTTTTGGACTTAAAAAAATTCAGAAATCATACTGATTTTCAGGCATTGGACTTTTTTTACTTGAAAAAAATTCAGAAATCACACTGACTTTTAGACATTTTGTCAGACAATTTTTCAGATATCGCTGACTTTTAGATAATTCGTCAGACATCAGACTTTTTTAACTTGAAAATTTTTTGAAATACTTGAAAAAATTCAGAAATTTTGCTAACTTTCAGATATTTTGTAAAAAATTTGATTTTTTGGACCTGAAAAAAAAATTCAGGTATCACGCTGACTTTTGATCAGTAGACTAGTTATCCTGACTGTTGTATTTGGTAAATTTTAGAGATTCTTAACTTTTCTTGGAAAAGGTTGAGTCATTTATATCTCGTTCTTCCATTATCGTTTAAAATCTCGATAATTTTTCAACTCTGAGAAGTCTAATGGAATTTTCCAAGTCTAAAAAAATTATGTGAAAAGTCATGTCCATGTCTCACAAAATATCTAAAAGTAAACATGATTTATAATTTTTTTCTAAGTCCAAAAAGTCGTTTGAAATTTCAAAAGAAAAATTTTGAAGATGAAGAAGTCAAGCACATTGTGTGAAAAAATATCTAAAAGTCAATCTCAAAAAAATTCCCTTTTGGACTTGGAATTTTTTTTTGAGAATTCAAACGATTTCTTGAATTTAAAAAAAATCAGAAATCACACTGAACTTAAGACATTTTGTTAGACAGAAATTATATTGAATCAATTTGATTTGACTTAATTTCTATGCTTGAAAAATTTCAGATAATTCTTTACTTTTTTTTGAAATGGACTTCTAGACATTTTTTCAGCCATTAGACATTTTTTTGAAATTTCGAACGATTTTTTGGCCTTAGAAAAAAAATTTACGCTGACTTTTGAGCATTTTGCCAAACAGAAATGGTATTGCATCGATATGAATTTTTTCCCCCAAGTTTATCAACTTTTTGGGCTTACAAATTTTTCGAAAATTCAAACAATTTTTCAAACGTGAAAAAATTCAAAAATCACGCTGATTTTTAGACATTTTGTTAGAAAAAAAATCTCTATTTCGATCACAAAAAGTGTTTATAATTCAGGATGGTGACTGAATAGGTGAACTGGTGATTTAGAACTTGAAATTTGCAACATCAAATTCCTTGAAATACTTGCCCCCTCCCCCCTCCTCCGCAAATGTAGAAAATCTTTCTAAATGAATAAAAATTTGTTTAAAAAAATAAAGAAATTAACTGTAAAGGATTTTTGAAGCACTCTCGTATCCATTTATGGGGATTTTCAGCTTCGAAATCTAAATTTAGTCCAAATAAGGTGAGAAGGAGACCAAAATTTAAAATGACTCAACTCCATGGAGTGATTTTCTTGGCCTCCTAATTCCTTTTTTGATGCCATTTCACCAGAAAAATAGAAAAATTTGAAGGTGGTAGCATGGCAGCTCAATTCAAAATTTTGAATAATGAGATTTGGATTGCCAAAAGGGACCTGCTGTGAGAAAATGAATTTTTACGTAAACGGTTTTAAAAGAATTGAAAATTTTTCACAACTTATTTTTTTTCGTCACCACTTTGCCAAGTTTTTTCGTTTCAAGCCAATTTTTTTTATTTACAAAAATATATAATTCTATTATGTTGGCGACTTGCCTCCTCTCCATGGATCAAATTGCACTTTTGGTTGAAAAAGGTTGATTTGGCTGGAAAAATGTGGAAAAGTGATGATTTGAAAATATTCAAGTTTAAAATTCTTCATTTTGTGAAAAGAACTTGAAAAATGTTTAATGAAGCCAAAAATCTACAGCTTGTGTCATTTGAAAAAGCATTTTTTTGTGTATCAGAATCGCTTTAAATTAGAGACAATTAAAGTTTTTACGTGATAAGTCCTTTTTGCCAGTTCAGGTTAAAAATAGGAAAATTTTTGAATTCCCTCTAGATTCTATTTCTGAAATCTTTCAGTTTTTTTTCTTTTTTTCAGTTGAACGACTTTGAACTGTGTGATTCCCTGGAAAATTTTGCTTTTATAAATTCTTTTTAGCGTAGGATAATGCTTTTGCGATGACCAAACCTACGAAAAATGACACGAAATTCCGTCACGCTGACTTTTAGACACTTTGTCAGATTTTTTTGGATCTGGAAAAATTTTCAGATTTCTATTGACTTTTTGGATTTGGAAAATTTCAAAGATTACGCTGACTTTCAGACATTTTGTCAGACTATTTTAGATTTTCTGAATTTGAAAAATTTTCCAGATTTCAAACGATTTTTTGGACTTAAAAAATTTCAGAAATTCTGACTTCTTCGATTTTAAAAAATTTTATCAGGTATGAGTTGACTTTTGAACTTGGAAAAATTTAGATTGTTTCAAAATTTGACTTTTAACGATTTTTGAACTTACAATTCGGTGAAGTCAAATATCATGTCAGACTGGAATGTGCACTTGAGTTTGACATAGCAGAAAGAGCAAAATCATATCTATCCCAAGGTAATGGCCAAGGGGTAGGAGGAGGGTACAGGAAATTATGTCATTAAAAAATGCCATTCATTCTTCTCTGTCCAGGTTTTTTTTAGCTCTTACACGTGTAATGAGTCAGTGATAAGAAATACTATCCGATACGAATGTTACCCAAAGGGAGCAAATATTTCGATTGGGTATATTTGACAATCGTGTCACTTGCTTACATCATCTTTGGGAACCGCTACTCACCGATGAATTCAACTGCTTCAGCTACAAGCTACGAGTACACTACGTATCAAAGATAAGTATCTATGCTATGTATTGACTATTTATGTATTTCTACTGCCAACAAAGAAAGCGATTTGATTTCACAATCGATGACTGATTATTGTTAATAAAGTCTGCGTAGGTCTGCGTTTCACATAGTGGCACTCGTCATCATCACGTCTGACTATGTAATGTACACCTATACTCATTAAATCTCATATCGAGTCCTATCAGCAGTAATTCTGCCTTTTACAAATTCTAATTACTCGCTGAGAAATTAAGACTGTGCTAGAATTACCTGCATTTATATGTATTATTGTTTATTGGATCAGCTCAGCGTATCGAGTATGTTTATCAAAAGGTGTCATGGTATGATAGACTGGCAGTGGCATGATGTTTAATTTTTTCAAGAAGCCAGTCGTGTTTCATTTTGCGCATTAGATATTTATAGCTGAAATAGTCCGGTGTAGGTATGTGACGGGAAAGTGAAACTTCGTTATCAATTGAGACGATATTACCTTACGGAGACTTTGATCGGATACACCTCGACACCTGCCCCAAGTCTCTTCATATACCTATACCCACCTATACCTTTTCAACTACTTATAATCGGATTTCTACCTTATACATACCTGATATTTATTATTTATAATAACTATTGCTCTGGTAATTTAAATCGATAACCTTTATCGTGTATGAGATTTTTTTTTATCAGCATCTTTTTTTCAATATTTCCCTAATGATTCGCAATCCATTGCGTGAAGTGTTAAATTGATGCGGCGATATCTAGCGGATTGAAATTTTCAACCGGTTGAAATTTGGAACGTCACGAGCGGAAATTCATCATAAAATTCAGCTCGTATTAGAAAGAAAGATTATTTAACCGCGAACGATGAACTTACCAGCAAGTTATCAATATTTTGGTACTCACTGTTGCGAAAATATTGCGCATGGTTTAATGGAGGTTTTTATTTTACAAATGTACGGAATTGATACCTGATTATGTACAGATACCTATTATCCAATTATGAATGAGGCAGCAAGCACCTTGATATCATATCTTTATGCTTGAAAGTGATTTTACCTGTTTGTTTGGGTATCATCAATGAAATAGCTACATAATTCTCGAGTTGATAAAATGTATTCGTGTGGTGTGTTTTGGAATGGATCATAAATGATTTTCTTCGGGTATTTTTTAATATCGTCGATAACGTGATAAACACAAATTTACTTTTCTAAATATATTTACACATTTTTTCCTTCACTCGTTCTCGTACCTAGATATCGAATCTTCATCGAAATATGATAAGCATACATAGGAGAACCATTCGTAAAAATACCTAGCTTCTACATGCTGCATTAAATAATGATACAAAGATAAATGATTACCTTTTATCGAATGAAATGAATACCATAGAACTCAGTAATATCTACTTATTCGAGATGCAATTGGTACTACACTTGCATTGAAAGTATCGAATCAATTTGAAAGTGTTCGAATGAAAACACAACTGACTAATATGATGAGATTTTAATCAAGTTTTCGATTTAAATACCTACCTTGGTGTACAGACTAATTTTGAATTACGTAAAAATTACATCTATCAGTACCTAATGATAAAAGAAATATTTTTCCACTGATAAGAAGATAGAAAATTAAATACGGTGATATTTTATATACGGATAAAAATATTCTTAATATTCGAAGGTGTTGGTTTCTTTTCCTTCATACCTTTTGGTACTATACGAGTCTATGAGATAAATGCTACGTACCTAATTTAATTAAGGTACATTCTTCAGCATCTCTATCAAGTTATTAAATTACTTTAGATAAGTCTAGGTATACTAATTTACTCTCCAAGATGTTTGAGGTGTGTTTGTTGAAAAATAATGAGGCGACATCGAGAAGTGTAACGAGAAAAAACAATAACAAGGTTCCTTTAATATCATAGAACCTGTACCTGCGAAGATTTTGTTTAGTCTGCTGGTACCTGCACGTGTTTGATATTGTTCTGGAGTTGGAAATAGGTGAATGGAGTATGTAGGTATATTGTGTTTATGATTCGGTTTCGTGTTACACACTGGGCTATTCGATTCGATAGGTACTTGAAATTTGCCATACGGACGAATATATCGCGAATGAGACCCGATCGTGGTGTAATGTTCATGTACGTAAATAGGTACGTGATTTTTTAGCTTACGTGTGGTCCTGTATGGTATATGGAGCTTCTGGAGATGGGCTGTGTTGATAATGTGAGGATGTTTTGACATAGTGGGTTCGAGTTGAAAGACGTATCGTCGTGTGAACAGGTTGTAGTTTCATAGGGGTTTTTGAACTTTATTTTGAGATTTAGGAAACGTGTAAAAAATATTTTTTTAAAAGGGTTTTTAGATTTGTTCTGTGTTTTTCAATTTGGTATGTGATTTTATTTTGATTTTGTGAAAGGAATATAACTTTTATGCAGTTTTTATGGGGTTTTGTGCAAAATAATTGAGGAACGAATATTTTCATCTCTGGAATTTTACTTTTTGCTCAAATATGGCAAAAGTTTGACCACATTTTGTGATGTTTGATAATTTTTGCTTTCGATGACATTTCATTGGATATAGCCTGTTTTTTTTTAATTTTCATACTTTCCCCTCTCTCCAACATTACAACTTGAATTTCTCTTTGTATTTTGATTTAATTTCAATTTTTTTAACTTTCTCTGTAATCTTTATTATTTTTAATTTTCTCAATTTAAAAAAAAATTATTTTTGGTGAATTGGGAAAAACCAAAAAAAAACAATCTCTGCGTTGCTGCCAAGAAATAAAAAGAAGAGTAGGTATAAATTTTTACAATTTTTCTCATAAAAGGGTAATTGCTCTTTTTGCAAATTCTCTTTTAATTCAACTTTTTCGACTGACACAATCATTGTAGAATATGAGTATGTGAATTGTCCATTTTTTCCTGTTCGGTTCACCTTATAGTCAAAAGTCATTTTTTGATTTATTTTTGAACCTTTTTCTTAAGGGGGGGGGGATTTTACCACTAGGTATGTCAATAATTTTGCGTATTTTTCGGTATTTCAATTATTTCTTCTATCAAATGCATTCTAAATCTTTCATTTTAGTGAATTTTCACTAGTTGAAGAATTTTTGCCTTGAATTGCAAATTCAAAAAATTTACATAAACGTTTATAAGAATTTCTCAGTCAATTTTTTACTACCTATTAAAAATTTCCTATTCGTTGTTTCTTGTCGTAAGGACATCACTTTCGCAAATCATTAATCAAGAACAAATTAAGTAAGTTAGGCAGTTAATTTGTATTTTTGCAAGATTTGCACTCCTACCTTTTTCATAGAATGAGTCAACTTGCTCCGCTTTTTACCCAAATTTTATTCAGGGTGTCTACCAATCACGAAAAACACAAAATAACGAAAAAAGCACAAATTTTGGCCAAAAAGCACGAAATTTTGTTAAAATTGATTTAATTTTGAAGTTTGTTTTTCGATAATGTTCTTTCGCAATTGAAACTTAAATTTAAAAAAGGTTGAAATTTCAGCTTTAAATGACTTTTTTTGCAAAAATTTTCGCAGTTGCTCCTCTCGGGCTTGATAAATTGATTAATTTTCAGATTGCTTAATAAATTTGCCATCCCTCCAATTAAACTGACAGATATTTTTCAAAAGTGTACATAATTTTTTTTTCTCGCCAAATCTCTGAATCAGATGAATTATCGGTATAGTGGGGGGGGGGGGAGAGGCTTTTCAATGTTAACCCTTTTGGCGCCAGAAATGTTGAAAAAAATATTGAAATTTCAGCTTTTTAATGTTTTTTTCTTGGAAAATTTTCAGCCGAGCGAAAATAAATTGACCTATTTTAATAAAATAATGAATATTTTTTGAAGTTGACATAAAATCACTTTTCTCATTAACCCTCCCCTCCCCCCCCTTGACACACGCCAATTCTACTTGCCTAAGTCAATTTTGATGGATTGAGGGGAGAAAATCGTTATTTTAAAGTAACGATTTTCTTCCCCCTTCTGGTTGCTGTAGGACCCTGATTTTTTGGTATTTTTGTGCATCTATCGATTATCTATCGGCCAATTTTATTTTGTACATTTTTGAGGTTTTTGCTCCTCCCTCTCTTTTTATTAAAAATTCTGAAAATTATCCACAAAGTACACAAGATGAATAATTGGGGAGGAAGGGAGGACGGGTTCCTATAATGAATCCAAGAAAAATTTTTGAAATGGCACTAATTTTTTTTTAGAAATAACATGGGGAAAAAACAGAAAAGAACGAATTTTTATTTTTGCGATTTGGTAGACATTCGGTTACTGCAGTTTGTAATCTTAAATCTTTCATTTTCCTAAATAAATTTTTTTATAAAGTGTAAACGTTTATGAACTTTCGTCTTTTTTCACTTTTTTTTATGATTTATTTTTTCTCAGTTTAGTAGTTTTTCCATGGACGTCTCTTTTCGTTTAATTTAGTCAACATTTTTTCGCAGTTTTCTCATTTTATTTTTTACTGAATTTCTTATTTTTATTTAATGTTTCTTAATTAAACTTTTTACATGATTCACATTCTATACTCAATTTTCAAAAGATTTTTTTTTTTACAAAATTCGATTTTTCGTTCATTTTTTTGTTGCCACGAGTAAATTTCAGATATTTTTCATTTCAAATTTTTCTCAACCAAAGAAATTTTTTTATATTTTGTCCAATTTTGTCTAATACCTATTTGTTAAATATGCATTTTTTACTTTTCAAACATGATATTTCGAGAAAATTTCGTACTGACGTCTTCATTTTCACAAAATATCGTTGTATTTTAGTAGATTTTTTCAAAAATTATGTGTTTTTTGGATTTTTTTTTGCTCAATTTTAGTTTTCTCAAATTTTTTTTTCTGTAATTGTCACTAAATTTATCAACATGTTTTCTCTTTTTGCCAAGAAAATCTTGGCTGTGCTACAAGGTGTCTAACTGGTGCTGAATGTGCTGACAGTATAGGTAATTCAAAAGGTCTTCATTTGATAAAGTGGTGCTGAAAATCGAAAAAGTGCTGAAGTTTGCTCAAAAGTCCTGCATTTTTTGCTCAAAATTGATCAAGAATTCATTTTTTTCATATTATAATTTTGAAGAAATTTTTGAAGAAGTCCAGCAGAAGTGCAGAAGTGCTGAAAAAGTGTTAAATTTCGATTTGGAAATTTTGTTACACACCTTGTGCTACTATTTGTTGCGAATTAATTTTTCTGACTTTGGGATTTATTGAGACAATGATTCGATCATTAGGTAAAAACTGCAATTTTTGTTTCAAAAAGGATAAATCTTTGACCAAGTAACGAGAAATGTATTAAATATTAAATATTTATTACGTGCCATTTACGTCGAATTGTTTTGATTAAATTCTCGGTGCGTTTTAAATAGCGCCCGTATTTTATACGTATCTGCCCTGCGAACGTAATAAAATTTCAAAAATCACGAATTTTACGTTTCTCGTATTATACACGATACAGTAACGTTTGACATAATTAACCCATTACGCGCAGTTCATAACGACTTCTCGTCCGAGTCGAATAAAATAACATTTCGTATCAACATCAATTTATGAACTGGCGAATTTTTTACGAATTCAAATCTATTTTTGGGGAAACGCATCGTATGCATCGTTAACATCATATCTGTTTTTTTTTTATTTACTAATTGGCACTCTAATTCGGATCAAAACTGTACCTACGCTGTGTTTCCTCGGTATTCTAATGATAACCAGATACTTAACCTACCTGAACATAGAATAAAATTAGTATTACGAGATTGCATTATATTGTGGTTAACATTTTGTTCGAAATATGTAAATATTATTTGAAAAGGACTTGACGCCAGTTAGGAGTAATATTTCTTAACATGTTTTTGTTTGCGAGGTACCTTCGCAAGAAAGAGAAGATTTCGTTTCGACGAAATATTGTCACAATCTCGACTACATAAAGTCTCCTTTCGTTTGGTAATATATGCCTCATGTTCGGTACTAACGAACGAAAAATGGAGGAAAAAATTGTCTAAAATATCGTCACGAGAGTTTCTACAGGCGATAGAATTTTCTCGTAGGAGTTTGTGTGGCCAAGGAGGGAGAAAATTTCGAAGGTATGGAAAGAGAAAGCGAAGTAACGTTTTCGTTTAATCGCCACTTTTACACTCAGCCATCAGGTTACAAACGTGGTGACTTTAAAAGCTTGGAAGCTGCGGCGTCGTCGTCGTGGTCGTCGTCGTCGAATTTAAACAATAATCCGATATTAAATATTATCGTACGTGAACAAAAAAACGTAATCACCGGTCTCGACGGGAGCCAAGTGCTAAATTCGCTTAACTGCGTAAGGGGTTAATTTCTTTACCAGGGACGACATTAAGGGTATTCGTAAGGAAACCGTAGGTGCGGGTAGGGTATTGGGGATAAGGGTTAGTAGAGCATTATCGAAAAAAGGTCCAGTAATAAAGCTTCCGCCTTCTATAAAAAGAAGATTTACTCGCAATTTAAAAGGGATGACGTACCCCCTTCTAGTATTTCAGCCTTACCGGCGCGCCACTCATCCGTCCGTTCGGTAAACTATCTAGAAAACTATAGGGTTAGGAGAAAAAAAAAGAAAAAGTAGATGATGTCATAAAGCCTGCACTTGTGTGCGAGAGAGCTGATCGACTACCATGTATCCGAGAGTTTTTGCACATTTTTTTCCTACTATTTCGTTCGTTTTCGCCTCGTGTATTCGTAGATATAGGTGGCACTCTTTTTCTCTCCGCACCGATAATTGTAGGATTTATTTTACAAAATCGCCAGGTTTAGTATCGACTGTGGGCCGAAACGTGTGCACCTCTGATGTGTTTTCCTCGTTCCTCGATATTCTCATGCTGCTGCCTTGCCTCGATGGTGACTACGTCCGTCGCGTCCTCCCGTCGTCCATTTCATTTCTCCATCGGTAATTGAAAACAGTCACCGGTCGAGAGTCCTTTACGATTACAGCGGGGATACTCGATTAATTTAAATAACTTAGGTCATCCCTAGGGCTGAGTAAAAGAGGGTATTTTAAGGGTAGCTATTTTAATCGTACCGAATTTCCAGCTCGGAAAAAAAAGAACAAAGAATGGTTCGAATGACCGTAGGGAGTACGCCATTGCTATTTTCAAGGTTTCTTCGTCATTGGTCTGTACCTACCTAGCTACCTACACTTTTCATTTGGATTCTACCTACGTATGGCAATAATTAATTGATTCATTTCGGTGGGATCTTTCTCTCTGGTTGGAATTTTGAAAATTGAATTGACAGAGGCGAGAATTGGAGTTGGAAAAATCAAAATTTCGAGCTCTCTTTCAGTATTAATCACTTTCTGAAATTTCTGTCCGATCATTTGCAGTATTTTTAGAGACTGGAATTTTAAAATCATTTTGGATGGAAATGATTCCTTTGAAAGTATGTGAAAATTGCACAAAAAATCATTCTGAGCAGCCCTAATTTCGCTAATTTCATTCAGATTGAAATAAATGCAATTTTCCTTCTATAAAAATTGTCGTAAAATTCACTCGAATCCATTTCGTCAAAGAATTGAAGAAATTTGATCAAATTTTGAAATCTTCTGCACTGATCTTTCTTTCCCCTTCCATCAAAAGTCGAAAAAAGTACTGGAATGTTATCAATTCATCTTTCAATCATTGGAATAAAGTTTCCATCGCAAATTTCCAATTCGCCAGCATACTAATTATTAGGACAAGCAGAATGAAAAAAAAATCATCAGCTTTTTACATAGGTAAACATATTACAACGACGACGAATTAAAATTTTAAGAAGGTAACATCGAATCAAGCGTAAAAAGAGCTGAACACTGGATGAAGTAATCGGATGAGATCATCGACGGCAATAAATTTCACAGTCAGCTAAATCCATTAGGTCACCTGTTTTCCTCGTATTAAAATAAAAAAAAAAAGTTGACCTTTTTCGTCAATGTGTGTACCTACACGTATAATTATATGTGTATTAGGTTGGGGGAAAAAAACAACGCAGCGAATTTCGCCAAGAAGAAAAAAAAACGGTAAAGAGCTAAATGCCTTTTATTCGTTCCTTTAATCGATGAAATTTCAATTATTTCACAATCCGGTGCACAATGCAGGACGATGTGTGTTGTGTTTTAGCCAAAGGTGGTGTTTTTTTTCATTTACAGTGGTAGAGGGATCGAAAGAGTCGATGAATATGAGTAGATGCATCGTGTATGGTTTGTGGTTACAACGTACGAAAGTTATGAAAAGTGATGAGTGATGGTATTCTTCTTGCATGCGTAATTTTATTGGAATGAAAGAATTCAACTAAATTAATTTAAATTTTCGGATGCATAAGTAATAATTGATTCGTGAGCTAATTTAAAAAATTTTCTTGGTATTTTATACCTATTCGTACGTAAAATTAGTTCAAGAAGTCGGTTTTAACTGCGATCGTTGTTATTTTTACAACCATAAACAGGATGTCTGGAAAAATCACAAAAGTTGATCGTGCTATTAGACGAGATATGAAAGTGTGAAGTGGGCGAGATCTTATGTGACAGGTTCGAAAAATAGTTAAAATGTGTTGAAATTGATGAAAAAGTAGGCCTATTCCCTAAATCTAAATTAGTGTATCTACCTATAAAATTTTGCATAATTTTGACCAACTGTAATTCAAAAAGGAAATGTATTTTCAATGATAATCAGTATTTGTTACTGATGAGGTGATGAACATAAGTATACGGTTTGGTAATTCTGGCAAATAGATTGAATTGCTACGTAGTTCTTTGAAACCACTGATTTTGAAGGAAAATCGGATGGAGGCTGTAAAAATTGTCTAAAAATCATGATAGTTGCTGAAAATGTAGTAAAAATGATTAAAATTGCCATTAAAATTGATACAAATATCGTAGACAAGGTCGTAAAATCATGAAAACTGTTGAAAATCTTACTAAAATTGTTAAAATTTTCACAAAAATAATTCAAAATATGAAAACAAGTATAGAAAAAATCACAAAAATCAAAGTTGGATTTGCCAAAAATGTCACCAAAAGCCAGTCGAAATACATTTTAACAACGGTCAAAAAAATCAATCCGTCAAAAATCTTATAAAAATCGTTAGAATTTTCACAACATTTTTCGAAATTATCATAATTTTTTACCATGTTGGCGTCATCTTGATCAAATTTTACAAAAATTTGTGAATATTGTACTTGAATGTAGCATTTTTACAACATTTTCCAACAATTTTCAGGAATATTTTTACGAGATTTTTGATGTTTTTTTAGGATTTTTTCAACTTTTGTAACGAAGTTTTATTAGAATTCAGGTAATTTTAACGGAATTTTCGACAGTTTTTATGATCTTTTGACCGCTTTTTACTATAATTTAAATGATTTTCATAGAATTTTAACGACATTTTCGACGATTTTATTGATTTTTTGACAGTTTTTACAATATTTTTACCGATGTTTGTAAAGATTTTTACGATTTCAAAAACATTTTCGTCGATTTTAATGATTTTTTAGTAAAGAAATGTAACTTTAGAAATTCAGCAAGCACTTTTGACAACCTTTTATTTAATGTAAAATGAATATTTCGTTTTTTCGATATTTTAACATGGATATTATCGCCAGTAGGCCAGGAAATTTTTCATGTCTCGAAGTTTTATTATCCAGGATGAATTTTTTGGACTTGGAAAATTGCTGAGATTCTCTTACGGCATCTGTCGTTTGGGAAGGGTGGTTCATTCTGTACTAGGTTTTAAAACTGAAAATATGCTGACATCGAGCTTCAAAACAGGAAGAAAAATTACGCAAAGATGTGAGAACTTAAAACTGCCTACTCAACAATTTCAGATATCAACTTTAACTTCACAAACTGATAAAAAAATTCGCAATTTCGCACATTTGTCAACTCTGACATAATTGTACTTGTACATTCAATTTGTTTGTATACTTGGAATGACGTAATCTCGAAAGTTTGAGTGGATTAAATCATACCTATAGGTACATTTGACCTCTTTTTGAACCAATTCCATCAATTTTCATTCACAGAATAACTTTAAAAACAGTTGAAATGTGTAGTTTATTGCACTCAAATATGATTGGCTGGCCATACTTGGGTCAAAAAACTGAAAAATACCCACCTTCAGAATGTAGGTAGATATTGAAGAAAAAATGATATAAATAGAAGCACTTATACCACACACAAATATTCAGATATTTGTTACAAGCTCACCACACTCGCGATGGTATACCATGAATACATTGTGTCAACTGATAACTTCTTCCGCTGTTGATGTTTTTTTTTTCACATGGAAGTGGTCTGTGGCGTAGTATATCTATAATTTTTCTTCTTAATTGGTTAAGCGTTGATAAACGGTGCGATTTTATCTTGAAAAAGTGCAAAGAAATGTGGGACGATCCATCAGCGGAAATTGTTCAGAAAATATAATTTATTTCGGAATTTGCGTTTCAAGGTCATATTAGGTTCCCCAAAAATCTGAAAAAATTGTAATGCTCATAAAATTAGAAGAAAACGCAAAAAAATTTCAATTTTTTTCAATTTCATTTTCCGAAATACCACAATAAATTTCCTTATAAAATACCTACGTGTGATGCATCATAATTCTACATCCATGCTACTTTATTTCGGCAAATCGAAATAGTTATTTCAAAAATTTGAAATTTTTATACTTTTTCTAAAATTTGAGCTTTTTAATTAGGATAAGGCCTCGAAAATTTCTCGATTTTTCACATTTTTTATCTTGGAAACAGAGGTTGGGTCAGTCATAGAAACCTTGAAAGTCAAATTCCGAAATGAATTTTTTTCAGAATAATTTCCTTTGATGGATCGTCTCGCATTTCTTTGCATTTTTTCAAAATATGAAAATATTCATTCTGGGAATACTTTCCCTGAATTTTTTAATTTGGTGGAAGACCTGCAAAAATGAAAAAAATCACATCGATTTTTGCTACCATTTTTCACCCTTAAAGCGGTCATTTTTGGGTGAATTTTTTTTTCCTTGCAATATATCATCAATGACACCTAAACTCACCATCAACCTGAATTTGGACCAAATTTGTTCATTTTTAAATTTTTTTTAAAATTTTAAAATACTCGAATGACCTTATTTTGGGAACCCATGACCCCCTCCCAGCTGACCTGAGGGCCTAAAATTCATGTCTGCGCATGTTTCAACTCGATATTTGTCGTATACTGCAATTTCAGCTAAATCAAGGGTTTAATTTTTTTTACCAATTCTTACGAGTTAAATATTTTTAACTACAAAAAATTGTGCATAAGACAAAATGAAAAAAAAATGAAAAGTTTTTGAATTTGCTTAAATTTCAGCTTATGACAAATATCGAGTTGAAACATGTCCAGATATGAATTTCAGACCACCACGTCATCTCAGAGGGGGTTGTGAGTTCCCAAAATGGCGTCATTCGGGTACCTATTTTAAACGAAAATTGGAAGATATGGAAAAAATGAGCGAATTTGGTTCAAATTCAGGTTAATGATGTTTTTAGGTGCCCATGATGATATTTAGCAATAAAAAAAATTTTCACCCAAAAATGACACTTTTAAAGGCAGAAAATGGTGGAAAAAATTGATTTTTTGTATTTCAGAAGGTCTTCCACCATATTAAAAAATTCTGAAAGAAATATATGTTGTACATATTGGTATACTACATAATATATGTCAAGATTTTTTCGCATGTCTGAAACAACATGTTGGTATTACACTTTGAAGTCTTGAAATTCGGATTTAAGTATGAAAAAAAAATCGAAAAAAATTGAAAAAATTTCCAGAGATGATCCTTGGTATTGTCCATCATCCCTGCAAGTTTGAAAAAATTCGGTTGGGAATTTCAGAATACAGAAATTTATAAGAGAAATCGGCATCTCGGGCGATATAAGGGTTTAGGGGTGAGGTAGGGGGCCAAAATTTTTACCAGCGAGTTTTTAGACCATAAGGACTAACTTTTGCTAGAAAGTTCGAAAATCCCAGCCAAGGGCTGATTCACCATTTTTACCCGGCTATGCTCTTTCATAATTTTTTCCAACAATCCAGTTGTCAAAGAAAGCCAAAATTTCGCTAAAAGGACTAATCTTTCTTCAGAGAGGCTAAGCCCTTTCTAACCTCCTCGTTCTGCCTATGTCTGGTCTGGAATGGTGACATGTAATAAGCATAGAATTAATTCGGTAAAATTTGATTGTTTATTATTTACCCTTTTCCATACTCGCTTGAAATACACGTTCGTTTCGTATAAAAGTCACAATATATTATGGAAACTTATTACACGCGATATTTATTAATTCGTCAGCGCAAACACGATCTCGTACCAAATGGTGGCGATTTATACGAAACACATTCGTAGTTCTCATCTCGTTTGGAATTTTTTACTTTGGATAGCGAATAGAAAATTTGTCCCGAAATGAAAAGAGACACGGTACGGTGCATGAGTTGGTGTTTATAATTAAAAATATACCAAGTCGAGTAAGTATAAAAGCAAAAGAACGCGGTCATCTTGTTTTTAAATTTCGGCTCGGTAATACGAAAGTGAAGAAAATTCACGCGAGAGTGGTACGTAATAATACTGTTCGCATCATGTTGAAGATGAAGAAGATGACGAAGGCTCGAAAATATTAATATGTGACGTTCGAAAATGTATTTTGAAAAAGCGTTACATATACAATGTGTAGACTGTAAGTGTAGAACGACAACGAACGCGGCGTCTAAACGACATAACGTAAATATATCAACGGTATAATTATTTTTCATGCAGCGAGAAACGTTTTCGGTTCATTAATTTTGGTATATATACAGTACCCATACCATACGTACATTCTGCGGAGAGATATGTAAAGATCAATAGTTTTATCTCAATATGTGTAGGTACATAACGAGTAGATGGGTGCTGGCGATGGCGCGAAATTATCGTAGAAAAATTGCTTATACTGGCTGAGCGAAAGCTTGCTTCGGCGGTAAAAATAATAAAGATATCGAACCATCGAATACATCGCTCAGCCGTAGCCATCGCTAGCGAGTATTTCTGATTATATCGTTATAATTACAAGGTACCTATTTGGAATACAGCGATGGCGGTATCCGCCTCCGCAACGGGTCGCCCCCGCCACCTTGCCCGATCCGAATTTCAACAGAAAAATGTAGACGCGCGATCGTTTATAATGCAGGAGGAAAAATACCCGAAGCCGAAGCCGGTAGACGCGAGAGAGAGGCGGTTACATACGGTAGTATGATGAATTTTACCGAACACCTGAACTTCCTGGACACACGGCGTCGTGTATTGATTTGAGCGTCTCGGCGCCGAGGTCCTAATGCTTTCCCCGTACACCCATCCTTGGCTGGCCCTTTTTCCTACAACATTATCGCCGAGCTTTACGCTACACTCTTCTCATAGTTAATTTAGTTTTTCAGACAAATTTTCAACCCTAATACAATTTATACCTACGTACGGTTTGCAATCGAAATCCGATAATTTATTTTAACTATTTTCTTTTACGCGCCATGCCACGCCAGCCAACGCCGTTCTATTTAAATGTAGGCTGACATTTTTGTCAGCCCCTTTTCTCTCTTTTATTTTTTTACCTACATCTACCGATACGAAATGGTTGGTAATTTGAGACGGTTTATTTTGCGTCGAGTTTCGGTTTCAACCTCGATTTATGTGCGAGTATAGGGCTAGGTACATCAACTCCGAAGTCTGAATTCGTTGATTTAAGTGTTTGGGGGTGCAGTGTAGGTGTTAGAGACGGTGATGTACATGAATTTTGACGCGTGAATGTTAAACCGCAGATGAAATTGCGCTATATAGGTGTATTTTGTCGTGTACCTACAAGGTTTGCATTGGTTGGTGTGTTTAAAAATCAATCGTATTTCGTGTAAAATTTCTAAAAATACAAATAGGTTCAACTTTAATGCGGAATAATACTTTAATTAAACGCATTTATTTTCTGCCCTATTGTTTCGATGTGTGAATAAGTAATTGTATGTATTATTGTTGTGAAAAAAATCAAATTGCGATTAGAATTTTTTAACCTATATTGTACTAGTGCATAACCTATATAGATGCCTGTATATATACTTACTAAATGTATTCTTTATTTGTTTCTTCTGTTGCAGGTATGTAATTTGGTATATTTGTATGAAGATTGATGCGATAGAAGATGTGGGTATGAAATATTGAATTATTTAACAGAGAAATGAAATCATCAAATACGTACTTTAAATGGTACTAATTTTTCTCTCGACTTCTTTTTTTCTATTCGAAAATTAGAAAAAAATATAATGAATTGTTTAAAGAAAAATTTTCCTAATAAAAAATTCATAAAAATTTTGCGAATTTCCTCAATATTGAAAAATTTAATTTAAAAAATGAATGAAAAATCACAATGAAGTTGAATGCTTTCACTGCTTGAACTCGTTGGGCGAAGCATTTTTATTTTATTGAACAAGGACATCAAATTTTCCCTTAGTTTGTTCTTTCTTTTTTATATTTGGGAGAATTGACTGAAATTTGTGAATTTTGTAAAATTTTTACCTATTACATTACAACAATACAAAATCAAGGTTTATTTCTTTATAAAAAATCATACATTTTTTTTGAAGTCCCTCATTTGACAACTTCATACAACTTTTGGCACATAAAATGTATTTTTTGACAATTTTTCAATAATCACCCCCCCCCCCTCCCCCATCAACAATTTGATTAATTTTTTGGCCCCTGAAAGTTTTTTTATGTTTGTAGAATTTTCACCAGACTAAACCCCAATTGAATTGAAGATCATTTTTAAATTTATATATGATTAACTCTATCATTATTAAATATCCAAGTATTTCAGTTCAACATTACCCAAAGTAAATATTTGTTTTTGTGCCAAAGTGAGTCCTACTAAAGTTTCAGTGTCCGATATGAACTCCATATAATCGATGCCCAAAGGCTTTAAATTATTAAATTTAATCAAAAATCGTTAAAAACGAATACATTAAAAAATTTTTTAATGTAATCTTATGATAAAATCTATTCCAAATAAATTATCATGGAAAGATTTTATTCGCCCGACATGAGAAAGGAGGGAGCAGGGATGTAGGAACTAGGAGTTTTGAGAGGATCCACCCTACATAGTTTGAAAAGTTGACAAGTTTCAAATTTTTAGTGGTCGATTTTTTGATTCCTGGTTCGATTATGGATGAAAATTCAAGGGCGAGGCGGGTGATTATGCGTAAAATTAAAAAAAATATCCACTATTCTATAAAATTAACGAAATCTATTGAGCTCGAACGAAACGAGGAGAAAAAGTTTTGCAGAAGAGGGCATTCAAAAACCTAAATTTCTTCATTTTTTCAACTTTTCAGTAATTTTTTTGCTAGAATATATGAAAATGTGTGTTTTCAAAATTCATCAGTTTCATAAATAATGTATTTTTTCAGTTGGATTTTAAAAACATTCTGTGCAAAGTACACAGATTCCAAATTCGATGGATGAAATCTTCAGTCATTTTTCGTTCGAAAATTTGGAACACTTTTTGAAAATTCAACAAAATTTTGGAAAATTTGGCCAATTTTCGGAGGAATTAGCAAAATTTTGGGAAATTTCCCATTCCAAAAAACATTCGATAACTTCTGGATTTTTGCACCTATTCGACAAAATGTTGGAAAATTTTGCCTGCTTTTTCATTTTATTTGCATAATTTTTTTTTTAATTTTAAAAATAATTAATGTCAAAATTTTATAAAATTACATTCGGTCAATCTTGAAACAATATTTCTCATGTACAGGGCCGCTGCGAGAGCCGAGAGGAGATTTCGTATGGTAAATAACTGATTTTTAGAAAAAATATTAAAAATATAATAAAAATGGACAAAAAAAATCATGAAAAGAATCAAAAATATTATTGAAATTCTTGACATTTTCACAAAAATTGGTGTTCAGGATGTCTACTGGACACAAAAAGTACACAATTTTGATGAAACTATTTCTTCAATTGAAATTTTAAATTTGAAACTTCTGTTTTGAATGATTTTATTTTGCAAAAATTTTATAATTTTTTTATCTTTTAAACAAAATAATAGATAGATACATGGAGACTGGAGTCCATGTCTCAAAATACAGTTATGAAAGTAATGAGAATTTACAGACCTAAGTCAGAGAACAACCAATTTTACAAATTTTGAAAAAATAGACGATTCTCAAAATAATTTTTCATTTACCAATCCAATCCCCTATTTGATAGTAGAAAATATATGCAGTGAAAGAAACAGAACTGATTTTGGCCTTTTTATGATTTATTTTTCTTCATCGTCATAGACGTAGACCACTTCATAAAAAAGAAAGGGAAATAATTTTTCAAAAAATTTGAGAAAACGCAGCTGTATAGTTCTAAAAAATAGTGAAAATTGAAATGAAAAGAGACCTTGGTCTGATGACTTATGTTGGTATATTTCATTTAAAATATGTAATGTTTATAGTTAGATGTGGCATTCTTTCAACAACCTTTGGTGGGCATGTGAGCCTGTTCATGATTTCTTGAACATTAAATTAACTTTTCAGGCGACTTCTCCGTTGAAAATTGCAATTGCAATTGCATGAAATTATCTCCTCATTTTACGTGTTAAAAGAGCTTAAAAAAGTTGACATTTTTTGTACTCTCTCCTCTCCCTACATTATGCTATAAGTATAGGTAATTAAGTCAACAAACGTATGTGCGAATAAAATGATTTAAATTAAAAAAAAAAACGTGCGCAGATGCGTACTAACGATAACACAAAAAAGAGTCTCGCGTCTTTAAATTTTAATTCAATGAAAAACTTACGAGTTAATTACTTGTGAAATTGCGCGAACTGAACCAAGACTAATTTTTCATATGGATTAGTAATTTTTTATGAGTATATTCAGCGCTCATGTAATGTTTATAATAATTTTTTTTGGCGTGGGTTACATATGTAGATATCTAGGGCTAGCTCGAGTTGCCCTATCTGTGTATCGCACGTGTGTATGTATATATGAGAAACTGAATCGAATCATTTTTACTGTAAGCATTGTTTATTTGTACTTTTTTTGTTCGGTATTTTTCTGTCGTGTAATCGTCGAAATTTTACATTGTTGATGGAAAGTTTCTTTTGATGAATTTTTGGTCTTGGCAGAGTGTACCGCGATGCGAGGCGAAAGTGACGAAAATACGGATTAATGGGTTAGAAATATGCGCGAATAGCGAAGGTGAGAATTAATTACGAGGTGATGATTTTATTTTTTCTAATGGCGGGACGCATGTGGTGATGAATTCGGAAGTGGATAAATTTGTCAGCTGAGTTATTACAGAAATTTTACTCGTGCATCGGGTTAAATAATGGGTTTCTTTTGAAGAAGTTATATAATTTTAATTAATATTAATTTTTATTCGAAAACGTTTTTTGAATTAGGTCGAACGTAGGTATCTTTTTTAGAAAACCAGTCCAAGGGACAATAAAATTGTAGAATGTGTTTTGAAATGGCAACTTTTTGTATTTTCATTTGTTTATATTCGTGTGTACGTAGGTGTAGGTGTATAACATCAAATTTAATATAGCGAGTGGAATACCTACCACTGTTGACCAGTTCTCAGTGTCTTATCATACTTCTACATGACTTGAATCTTCGAATAGTGTTGATTTTAATGTATTTTCTTGTTGGTCCAGCG
This sequence comes from Pseudococcus longispinus, assembly GCA_900064475.1. Taxonomy (NCBI): domain Eukaryota; kingdom Metazoa; phylum Arthropoda; class Insecta; order Hemiptera; family Pseudococcidae; genus Pseudococcus; species Pseudococcus longispinus. The sequence goes on from FIZU01026069.1 coordinate 38,291, forward strand.
TTAGAGGGTGATTTTAACCTTTTTATGTTTGTATTTTATTCAGGGTCATTGAAAAGGTACGTGGTTTTAAAAAATGTCTGGAGTGTGTTTAAGAGAGGATCGAATTTTGCGTTTTTTTCTCAAGAGATGAATAAATAGAAAGGGAGAAGGGACTTGGAATTTTAATTTTGACTTGAAATCTTTTTAAAAAGAAATTTAGCTTCAGAATAAACATTGGAATTTTCAAAAATTATCGTTTGAATTTCTATTTTTCTCTTCACAGGGGTTTCAAAAATGTATAACGAGTCTATGCCAAGGATTTAAATCTTTGCAAATTTTTTGAAAAATTAAAATCTTAAAAAAAATTCGCAGTCCCAAAACATATTTTCCCAACATTTTTAGAACTCTTGAAATGGGCGGGGGGAGTGAGGAGGGTGAAAATGATTGAAATTAAAAAAATGTTGTTAAAAATAAGTTTTAGACTTGGAACTATCCAAAGTAGAAAAATTCTGCTTCTTTCTCGTAATCAATGAAATTCTACATACATCAGTTTTGATCTATAGTAGATATATTGTCAAAATGAGGATGAGGAGCAAAAATACGAGTGGTCTAATACATTCGAACAGTATAAATTCTGAATTTTTATGGGAACATTGAAAACCTAGCCTAACAATAGATTCCTGAATTTTTTTTCTTTAAAATTTTGGTTGCAAAATTATTAAATCGTTAGCCAACGATTCACGCTATCGCAGGAACGAAACTTGATCAAAAATCCGCGAGGTTGGGAGGTGGTCTAAAATAAGAAGTTTGTCGACTGATATTTAAAAATAATGAAAGATTATCCAACAGTATTCAAAAAAAAATTGAGCCAATTGCTGACAAATTATTGATTTTTTCTAGTTTACAGAAAATGAAAAGTTACACTGTGCTATTTAGAAGTAATCGCCAAATTTTTCAGAAACAGTTCAGCAAATTCTTAAAATTTTGTGACAACGATTAGTTGACTTTCCAACTTTTCTTCATACCACCCTTATTTTGTCTCTGCTCCATCTAATAAAATCGGTCATGAACTATTCATTTTATCGTGACTACATGGGTATGGTTTCTGAACAAATTATCACGTGCAATCAAATAATTTTCGAATCATCTACTGAAGTTGAATCGATTTGCTCATACGAACGATTCACCCAATTGATTAAAATGGTTCTTGAATGATTCGTGTTTCATCTCATCGTTCTTAAAAAACTCATATTTTTTCAAATCGTTCACGAATGATTCTCTAAAATCGAATCAATTCGTTCACGAATGATTTACTTCTGATTAAATTTGTTACGAACGATTCACTGGGATCTAATTCAACGTTCACGAACGGTTACATCTGATACAATAAATCGTTCTTGAACGATTCAATTTCGATCAAATTGTTCGTCAAAGACTCATATTCTTTTAAATCGTTCGCGAATGATTCATACAATTATTATGAAATCGTTCGTGAACGAATTATCGCATTCAATCAAATCTTTTACGAATAACGTTTTGAAATCATCGAATCCGATTAGTCGTTCGCGAATGATTTATTCCATTGGGTAAAATCGTGCTTGAACGATTCATTTTTATGCTGGGCAGCCCATTTATGACGTACATATAAGGTCGCTGGTTTTGAAAATGGAAAAAGAAACACTTAGGCTGCAAAAATCTCGAATGTCAAGCCTTCTAGAAGAAAACTAACAGCTTGTACGAGAAAGAGAATTTCAAGCTGTACAATTTTCATCCCTTGAATTTTTTTCGTAGCACAATTAGTTTGCCCAGAAAATCTGTGTTTATGGAAAAGTTACATCGTCTTTGCCATTTTTTTTGTTTTTTTTTCATTTTCAAAATCATTGAATTTGTACGTTTCCTATAAACATGGATTTTCTGGCCAAACTAAGGGTGCTACGAAAAAAATGCAAGAGATGGAAATTGTACAGCTTGAAATTCTCTTTCTCCTGTGATCCATGCGTTTTTTTCTAAGAGGCTTGGTTTTCGAGATTTTTGCAGCCAGCGTGCTTTTTTTTAAATTTTCAAAATTTTCGCGAACTTATATTGGGCCATCCTGTATAATCGTTCATAAGCGATTTGAATATTTGGGATTGAGTTGTTCGTGAACGTATTTTCACACTCAATCAATTGTTTGTGAATGATTCACTCTGTCTGCACATATTTCATATTGGATCATTCCGATTAGCATTTCGTCCATTGGCATTTGTAGCGTCGTTGCATCATGAGTCATGCACCTTTGCGATAACATTCTTTCCTATTTGACATGTGATTTTACGTATGATTCATATTGAGCCTAAATATAGGCATCCTTTTTCTGTATCAAATATTTTTATGAATTGAGTTCTGTTGCATTCGTCGAACGAATAATATACATTTTCATACAGTCTTGAGTAGTATATTTTCAAAAAATGGAATTTTTGAAAAATTTTCACCCAAAACTGAATGAACATCTTGAATTTTAATTTTTTGTTGCAATCCATGCAAATTAATTCGATCGCCACATTGTTTCAACAGAACTGCACAACATCTGCGTTTTCATTTACAAAGTAATAGTTTTTTCAACATATAGATCATATTGACATTCTCCACACACCGCTTACCACTCGTGATAATGCGAAATATTCCAATATTTGTTCAATGTACAAAAAATAAAGCTATTTGGAAGATAAAAAACATTGAAAACGATCCGGGCTATGGGGATCTGGTACATGTTAATTGGTCTCTCGTTCGCTGGATGCTCGCTTTAAGGTGTTATACGTACGCGAATTCGGTGAGACGCTGTCGGCTAAATGAATTTGATAAAGTAAGACATTGCCAAATATTATTAAAGTAAAAAGAACGGTTTAATGGAGGCGAAGCACAGCGTGCACAGGGTATACGGTTTTTAGCGAAAGCTTAAAAACTATGTACCAGCGGAGTTGCCTCCGCTGCGTATTATTATTGCCAGCGTTTTACACGTAAACGCACTTAGCTGTCCGACGGACAGGTGTTCAATATCTGTTAAAGAGTCGGAAAATGAAAATCAGTGTTACTCGATAATTTGTAATTTCACCAACGTCGCGTTCGCGGACCACCGATATAAGCAAATGGTTAAAGTTTACCGGTTGGCGTAGGATTACCTACGTTTCGAAAAGACGTAGTCGTAGAGAGCAGGAAAAACTTAGTAAAAGGTGATTTGCATTAATTACAAGTGTAAATTCGTACCGCACGTAGCGTCTGGCGGCGTTTTTTCTTCTTTTACCGGCAACTTTACCGAGCGTAAAATTTATTAATTCGCGAATACGGCTCGCTTCCGTCGGTGTTTTTATCAGCGATACAAGAGCGGGAGTTTTGATGGCGAAAATTTAGATTACTTTTTAATTCGTCGTATGTGGTAACACTGCGACGCAACTATTACTTCTTCTTTTTCCTCCTTTCCTCCCACTGATAATGCTACTTTACAGAGCTTATTTTCTCTTCTTAGTTTTTGACTGATAGCGTTTTACACACAGACAAATACCTTGGTCATATATCATTTTCTCTCGCGCAAAGCGTTGCCAAAAAGCTAAACCCTACCGTAATGTAGCGCGTAATTACTGCATTTATTACCAAAATTACCATTGTTATTCGCTCGAGTGCTGTGGTGGCGTGAAGTTAATTGTGTACCGTTCTCGGCAGTTCACACGAAGTCTGCGTACTGCAGCGATGCTTTTTAAAATGTTTCGATGAAAACCACCCAGACCCGACGCGTTTAATTTGACAGCCAAGCGACGATTATTTGGGCGTTTGATTTTTTCCCTTCGTCGTACGAAAATTTATGGTTCACGCGTTTGTATATAATTGGGTATTACTGATTACCTGATTTTCGAGAAATGAATCAGCTATCAAAATTGACCTGGCAGTTTACCTAAATTTTTCTCCGGACGATCAGTCTCGTAATAATTGATCAAATGAGTTGAAATTTTTATGAAAGGTCAAGTGATACTGGGAATAGAAGCATATTGAATTTAAGAAAGATCGGTGAACCGGTTCTCAAGTTATTCACGATTAAAATTTTCAAATACGTCTAGCGCTTTGAATATAGCAGTTAGATGAAAATTGTATATGACCTTTTTTGTAGTACTTTAGAGGACCAACGAAAAAGGTTATACACAATTTTAATTTTTGTGAACCGGTTCTTGAGATATTCGCGATTAAAATTTTCAAATGCCTCTAGCACCTTGAATATAGCGGTTAGATGAAAATTGTACATAACTTTTTTTATAGTATTCGATAGGGTCCATAAAAAAGGTCATATACGATTTTCATTTTTGTGAACCGGTTTCTGAGATATTTGCGATTGAAATTTTCAAATACCTCTAGTGCCACGAAAAAAGCATTAAAGTACGTGAAATTCGCAAATAACTTTTTAAATTGAATTTGAAGGGACCGCCAGAAAAAGTTATGTATGGTTTCCATTTTTGTGAACCGGTTTCCAAGATATTCTCGACGATACAGTTTCGTTCTTTCCAAAATATAAATTTCGCTTTAAATACTCATCTGAAGTGAGATTTTTATAAAAGGTCAAGTGCTACTGAGAATAGAAGCCTATTGAATTCGAAAAGAATCGATGAACCGGTTCTCGAGTCATTTTCGATTAAAATTTTCAAATACCTGCAGCGCCTTGAATATAGTAGTAAGGTGAAAATCCAACATAACTTTTTTAATAGTATTTGAGAGGGCGCACAAAAAAGATTTTATACAATTAAAATTTTTGTGAACCGGCTCTCGAGATATTCGTGATTGAAATTTTTAAATACCTCTAGTGCCTTGAATATAGCAGTTAGGTGAAAATCGCCCATAATCATTTTTATAGTATTTTAAAGAACCCACCAAAAAGGTTGTATACAATTTTCATTTTTGTGAACCGGTTTCTAAGATATTCGTGATTAAACTTTTCAAATACCTCTAGCGCCTCGAAAAAGACATTTACGTAAAATTTCCATATAATCTTTTTTGTTGCATTTAAAGAAACCCACAAAAAAGGTTGTATACAATTTTCATTTTTGTGAACCGGTTTCTGAAATATTCGTGATTGAAATTTTCAAAAATCTCTAGAACCCAGAATAAAGCATTTACGTGAAATTTGTACATGACCTTCTTGATAGCATTCAAAATGACGCAAAAAAAATGTTATGTACCGTTTTAATTTTTGTGAACCGGTTCTCAAAATATTCGCGAAATACGGTTTCGTTTTTTCCTTTTTTCCGAAACATAATTTTCGCATCAAATACTCGTCTAAAGTGAAATTTTCACGATTGTCGAAAACACTATGAAATTAACAGTGAGAATATCAGCGTTCCTAACACATTTGCTGCGTCAGTTTTTGTTTATACATTCGGCTTATTATGCACGCACTACAATGTAACTGGTTGGGTAGTTTATGGCGGTTAAAAGAAGCTCGTTTAGGAGATTTAAACGCACCCATACGCCGCTAATTTCGAGCCAGTTTTGTTTTCACTGCATCCAGACGGATATTTCCTGTCATCGCTGTCGACTCGCAGCTGAAAACATATTCGTGAAGGCTTAACCATAACCCCGCCTAACACTGTTAATTAGCTACGAAAACCAACCTTGGATGAATGAAATTGCATAAAATACTTTTTAAGGCACTCTCTACAGTATTTACCTCGCTTTTAAAAACCCACCTACCTTGGTATAATTCTAGAAATATCTTCTTTTTTTCATCTGTTTTTCTCAGTTCTTCGTGTGAAAATATTCAAAGGTCTTGACGCGATGGTTGTGAAAACACGACCGAAAAATAATTGACGAATAGTGAAAATAGACTGACGTCTATTTACTTTAGCAAGTGTCGCGGTAAAATGTTTTCACGGTTGTGGAAAAAAAAAACCGAAGGTTTTTTTGGCTTTTCTCTCTTTGCTCTATATCTCGCTTTCTGTCTGTTTCCCAAAAACGTTAGTTATTCTACGCGGTATATCTAATAGGAGTAAATACCACTTTACACATTACACGATAGTAAATTGGACGCCATTACACCCGCAAACGACATTAAAAGGGGTCACAAGTCATTCCACCTTTACAACTTACCATGGTCCCTTAACGGAACATAAATAACTACCGACGTTTCCTAATATACCCCTCTGACCGATCTCTATACCTAGACCTACCTATATACAGCTGTATAAGTTGGGAAAAACTATATGAAAGCACCTAACGTTACAAACTTAGACTACTTAAACGACCGTAGTATAATTAGATTAATGGTTCAATTAGCAGACCAGGAGAAAGGAGGAAATCGTTATGATAGATGTTGAATAACCATATACCTACCTACCTACCTACCTACCTATCTACCTACCTACAATTAATTGATTACGTGTGTACTGTGTAGTGTGTATAGTTTCATCGTATATTACTCGAAAAGTTTTCATTAAGGTAGGGAAAAAATCAAAGGGTTATGGATTATCGTTATAGATACCTTAACTCCTATAAGATAGGTAAGGTATACGATTTAGTTTATTGCAAAAGGCCCATATCGGCAGTTTGCGTAATTAAGATTTAAGGTATCTGATTAAAGAAGCTATTTAGTACTTGAGTGATTACGGTACCATACCGCGTGGATATAGGTTTTTTGTCTGTGTATGGTCGTTAGAGAGATATACGTACCTTTTAGTTTAGGTTGTACGAGTATATTGCTGTATTTTGTGGAGATGTTCGCGAGCAATTCTTGTAATAAATTTTACATTTGGAGAAATTTTTCAATCCTTAATTTGGAAATAGAAAATGTATGAGAATTTAGTTCTTTTAAATTGATTTCGTATATTTTTATATGGGGAAGGGGGGAGAGAGGGAGTTCAAGTTGAAGCAAGACTAATTTGTTATTGAAAAGTTGTGCCAAAAATGTTTTCTAAATTGCTATCTGCGATGATCTTTTAATTGTATTTTTTGAAATGCATCCATTGTTTATGATCGTTATGTTGGAATGAAAGTCGTGATCTTAGATTGGCGATGGTTTTGTCCGTTTAATGGGAAAAAATTACGTTTGGATTTCAATTTTTAATTTTTAATGATTTATGAAGGAATTTTTTCAAGTTCTGAGACAGAAGTTCAATTATACAAATATACGCAAATTATTGGACTATTATTATCATTTTGTATATCTACTAATTAATTTTTTTGAATAATATAGCAGAACAGTAACCCTATAAGTACGAGTGTTGAGTATACAGGAGGGAGACAAATAGAGCAAAGCCCTTCCTTGCGGTCGAAAATGTTTTGTTGATTATTGAAAAATTGGTCATTTTTAACTTTTCGAACCTGATTTTCTAAGAACTCTTCATTTTTATGAAATATTATGCTATTTTGTAATCAAAAATTTTAAGCTTGAAATGGTCTGACAAAATTGGAAAACTTGATTCAAATTTTGGGGAAATTATAGAAAAAGGTGCAGAAATTTCGACAATCCGTCATTAAAAATGTAATGAATTTATTTTAAAAAATGACTGTTTGTCGATCGTCAGAAGCGAGATCTGATGGAATGGAAAGATACGATTACAAGAGATTTCTCAAATACTGTATTTGATATTTCATTGAAAAGCTCCCCCCCCCCCGAACCCCTCCAAAAAAGTTTGACAAAATGTCTGAAAGTTGAACCGTCAGGGTGATATCTGAAATTTTCGAAGTTCAAGAAGTCTGCCTGACCAAAAGGTCAGAAAATTGGCGTGATTTCTAATATTTTCTGAATAAAAAAATTCAGGTGAAAAATCAGTGTGATCTCTGAAATTTTCCAATTCCAAAAAGTCAGTATAAAGTGAAGTGTTTGTCTGACAAAATATCTAAAAGTCAGCATGATCTCTAAAATTTTCAAGATCCAAGAAGTCTGCCTGGCAAAACATTGGAAAAATTAGCATGATCTCAGAAATTTTTTGAAATTGAATTAAAATCTGATAAAATCTTGGAAATTCGTTAATAATATTTCTCTGAAAATAAAAATATTCGTAAGTAGTTGTTTCATAATATTTTTCGAAAATCTAATAAAGTACATATTGAAATGTCATCTAATGAAATATATTTTTTGTTTCATTAAAAAAAATAAATAAAACCCCACTAAAAATTGAAAAAAAAAATGGAAATTGGAAAACTTCATACGTAACGCTAGGTTAGGAGATTGGGGCCAAACTGTCTAGTTCTTTACTAAAAGATATAAATTTTTTTCAAACTGTCTCAACTCAATATACAATTTTTTCTAAAAATTTTACAATTTCAATCAATTTTTTTTGATATTGAAATATTTTGGAAATGAGGGGGAGGAAGGGGGGTCGAAATCGAAACAATGAAGATTTGAAAAGTAATAGATGAAAATGGTTCAGCCAGTGATAGATTTAAAAATTCTTTTTGGGGGTCTCAGACTTCAAATTTGCGAACTGGTCGGTACGATTTTCCCAACTTTTTTTCGACAGTCTTACCAACTTTTACCAAAAGATCAAAAATATTTAGGAAATGTGATTAAAATTGAGTAAGTTATTGAACGGGAGGGGGTGACAATGCAAAATATGTTGCAATGTAAAATTTAAAAGTATGTCCATTATTTTGTTTAAAAAAGTGTATTTATTCCTATATTGAGCCTGAGCGAAGAGAGGACGAAAATCTCAAGTATTTGTACAATTTTCCAAATTTTGGAAAGTTCATCAACTTTTCTCTTTTGCCAAAATTTTCCAACTTTTGTCTAATTTACTCAATTTTCCCAACTTTTTGATATTTTTTGAAATATTTGGGAGTCTCCAGACCCCAGTTAAAGCCACCCCGGGGTCCAGTCATGCCTCATTACAAGAGCTGAGTTTTTTTGTACGTTGAATCAAAGTATCAAAAGGGAATCAAGTTGAATGGACTGGTTGCAACTTTTCTCATGATGAAAAAGTAGTGAAGTAGGGGAAATAGTGGGGGGGGGAGGTGGTGGTAGGAATGGAATTTTGAATCACTGTCAGTGTCGTTTGCAATTGTAGATGCATAATTATGTCGATCAATCTTATTAAAACATTTATGAGCAAAATATCCACAGTTGAACTACCTTCTAAAGAAAGAGACAATTCCAAAAATCATGTCATCAAGGAAATAATACGAGGAAAGAATGACTAGGAAAATTCAAAGTTGCATGTAATCTTAATGAAGCACGTTTATGTGCAAAGAACCCTCGATATGATAATTTCGAAAAATTTCCCGATTCCTGTGTCCAACTAACTAGTAAGAGAGGAATTTTGGCGGTAGACGGAATTAGAAAGTTTTCAAGGTCGATAAAAGTTACAACGAGGTTCTTTACTCTTATCATTCTGATCACGTTATGGACCTTTTAATTTTCCAACGATTTCTTTTCATTTTCGAACATTTTTCTTTTCGACTCACCATAGATACTTACTCCTTGAATTAAATTATACATATTTTTAACTTCAATCAAACTTATCATTACTTTAGGAACTTTATTTAGCTTATTTTAAATTATTCGGTTTTTGATGAGGTGAAGAAAATTTCAGGTAAACGAATAGGCAACCATTTTGGCAAACGTAGAATAAATGCTGAATTTTAATTTCGGACATTTGGAGTCATAGAGTAAATTTTTCATTTGATCCATTTCCATTGCCTATGTTTTTTTTGGCAGAATTATTGGGGAAAAAATTCGTTCAATTTTTGTTCCTAATTGAAAAAAATTGACGTTTTATCACCTCTTCCTCATTTTTATGATCTATTGAAGGTAATTCATCTGCTTGGTGAGCTTAAAAATGGAAAAATTTGAAAATTTTCAAGCTAAAAAATACCTTCTATCTCAATTGATGTAATTCTCTCTTTTTTTTCGTCTCCTCGAATCTACGTATGTACAAATGTGCTACAATAATGCATACAAATCTCGAAGTACACAAAGTGTTCGTACCCATATCTACTACTCACCTACTTTAAAAGTACCCATCATGTGAAATTTATTCAATCGAGTAAGGGAAAAAAATTCTTATCCACATTCGATGGCACATATACCATACCGCAGCATCCTCCGTATAAATAGAATACACAAGTGGAAAAATTTTCGAAGCTTTTGAGAAAAAAAAAACCGTAATCAAGTCGCTTTAAATCACGACGCGATCGTTAGACAAGTTGAAAATAAATCGAAAGAAAAAATATTATCTCGTTCTTACACCGCTTAAAAATAGCTTGGGAGAAAAAATAAATTAGCTTTAATTTTATCGTCGTTTCTCGGGCACGGCTGCTTTCGAGTAGAATAAGAGAACACGAACGCGAAAAGAAGAAGACGAACAAAAAAAAAGAAAGAAAGGGGGAAAAAAAGAGAGAAAAAATTATAGACCGTATTCATTTCTTAGTTAGAATAACAAAAGAGATGTATAAAAAGTAGGACAATAAAGTAATACGGCGCGTTTAATGAACGTTAGGTAAAACGAGAATAATGGGTAAGAAGTGTCGTAAAAGTTGTCGAAAGTCGGCGCGCGGCAAGGTTCGGCGGGGGCGTGAAATGACAGCGACGGCGGTAGCGGTTTCGAAGATGGCGGGTTGGTTAATATTAGCAGGTAGGTTGATAATAACGAGCGACTGTTAGTAGCACGGGTTCAGGTGGAAATGGTACCGCCAGATGGGAAACGCTAAAGAGGTAAGAGAGATGGGAAACGATCTTGGCAGAGAAAAATGCTGTGTACTGTACATAGAGTAGAGGTTCTCGTAAAAAAATACATTATTGATCGACGATGCAGCGATAAATTAAATTAAGCTGCTGTTAGATGCCGCCGGAGCCGGAGGCCGGACCTGGTACGTGTGTTGGGAAATTTTTTACCCCATACAGTCGTTCGTCTATATAAACGCGTAGGTATATTTTTTCATTCGATTTGAAATGATTCTCAAAGTCGTCAAGTTACCACCAAAGGATTAAAAATTAACGAAAATTTGCTCGGTTTTCGTATTTACCGCGGTTTGCCCTGCCAGCGGGGGTGAATTTTATTTTAGTCGATTTCAGTCGTCGTGTTCGTGTTGCAGCAGTCTTTGAATGGTTCATTCATCGTCGACGCGAAAGAGACTCTGGCGGGTCGTTATGTCTGATATTTTGCTACACTCGTTTGTATTCGAATGTCGCGTATGTTATAATTCGACATAAACGTTAAGGGAATAATTCAGCGGATTTTTAAGTCGAAACGAATTTTCTTCGTTGTATAAGGAGGTATTTTTATCGCTCGTTTATAGGTAAAACTACCTATAAACTTTCAATTTTTCCGGAATGAATTTTCACCTAGGAAAAAAGGGTTGGATTTTTTTCGAACGCTGAAGAATCGAATTTGGCTCAAATTTTAGGTATTGATGCTCAAAATTCGGCTAGAAAAAGTGGTAGATGTGTTCATTTTCCTGTGAGGAGGAAAAAGGTGGGTCATGGTGTGGGAAATTATTGTTTTTTTTTTAATTTTTGTGAAATATCATGAGAAAATGTAATTTTTAGGAATTAAATACAGATATACTTTTCAAAAAAAAAGTATAAACCTAAATTTTTTCCAGTTTCAGGGTGTTTATTGGTCGTGAAAGTAGTGAAATTAGTAAAATTAGTGAAAAACTTGAGATTTTGAAAATGGGTAGTTAAAGTAATGAAAAAGCCGCGAACTTTGTCAGAAACTCAGAATTTCAATTAAAAGTAGTGAAAAAATCGAAAAATAGAATTGAATTTCAGCTAAAATCGTAAAATGTTGGTTTTTCCATGTTTTTTTTTTTTTTGCAAAAATTTTCTTTCTCTTCCCTCGAAATTCTGACCCAAAATTCTGTCACGCTGACTCTTAGGCATTTTGTCAGCCAAACACTTTAGATTTTTTGAATTTGGAAAATTTTAGAAATCAGGGTAACTTTCCGACATTTCGTCAGCCAGACTTCTTAGACTTGGAAAATTTCAGAGTTCAAGTTCACTTTCAGACATTTTGTCAGAATTCCTTGGATTTAAAAAATTTCTAAGAATTGAAATGAATTTTCGGGTTTGGAAAATTTTTACTTTAATAAAATAATAAATGTCAGCTTTGGAATGACTTTTTCTGCAAAAATGTTCGCCCGTCGCTTGGGCACAATTTACTTATTTTGATAGAATAATACTCGTAGATAATTTTTTAGTTTTACATAAAATGTTCTTTTTTTGTGAAGAACCCCCCCCCCCCCCCCCCCCACCAAAATCATTTTTGTTTTATTTTTTAAAAGTTCATTTTTCGTTTATCATTCTTTTATTTTTGTCATGTACATTGTTGAAAAAAGTATTTTTTATGGCATAAGATCCCCCCTCCTCTCCATATAAAATTTTTAATGGAGCTTTTTTCATAATTTTGGAAAATGGACTATTTGGTTATGTTCCCAAGAATTTTTTGACTGCCAGTGCGACACTGATTCAAGTAATTTCTGAAGAAGTGCTCTTCTAAAAGTTTTGTGGAAAGTAGTAAAAAAAAGTAGCTAAAAAGTAGTGATTTTTTAATAAAAAAATTTTGTAGACAACATATAATTTACAGTGTTGTCACAGGAAGAAAACGTTGCTAAGGAAAAGATTGCATAGTACTTATTGAGTGAAAATTACTATCTAGTTATTTTTTCAAGATGGTTTTGGTCGAACTAAAATTACCAAATATTTTCCATTGGAATATCATTAAAATTGCGACTTTTCTCATTAAGATGCTATTCATTTGCAAACTTTGTTTTAAATGAACTTAATGAAGTGAAAATTTTTTTGGAATTCCTTTCGCTGGTCGCAAATATTTTCAAAAATTGAAAAATTGAAAAATTCGTGAAATTGTTAAAGAGATTTGTAGGGAAATTTTTGGTAGCAAGCAGTTAATGCTTGGAAAATGAAATTCAAGTTTGATTCCCCCCTCCCTTCTGCTCATTCAAATCAGGTATAATTTATTGAAAAAAGCTTTGTTAAATAATTTAAGCAAAAACTGATGGAATTGTATTCTGGAATATTCTTTGAGTATGAGCGAAGGATCAGGAGTAAAGTTCCTTTAAAAATTATTTCATTGTACATACTTTTTCCTCAAATTTACTAATGTGATTGACATTTCGAATGATTTTTACGATTTGTCAATGAAATTTGAAATTTTCAACAATTTCCATTTTGTCATAGAAATTAATTTTGTGGATGGGAATTCCTTTCTGGGAACAATTTCTGAAAGGAGTATTAGAATTTCAGAAAATAATCATGAAAATTTGAATAAAAATTGGAATACGTGCTTTTCGATTGTTCAAGCCATAGAAGATGGGAAAGCCAGAATGAAAAATTAATAATTTTCAGTGGTTTTCAACCTTAATTGGAATTTTCTCTCGATTGTCAATGACTGAAAATCCCTTGTTGATTTTCTGTGGAAATCTGCAGACTCGAAATGCAAGGTCGTTTTCTATTAAAAAATGAATCGTTTTGGTCAAGGCCATTTCTGTACATTCAACTGGACTTTGCTATAAAAAAAACCTGTTATGGAGTATTTGGAATCGTATTTAAGAAAGGTGACAATATTCTAGCTTCGGCATTTATTTCATAGGCATACCTAATTCATTCATTTCCATTTCTCCAAATTCACGTGTGCAATATTGCTTAATTACATATACGTGCAATTGGATCGAGCTAATTATTCGAGTGAAACAGGGCATCGTATTATGTTTTAAATCGCGTATATAATTCACCAATCGTGTACTTTTTTATCAACAAGGTTAATGAACTACCGCAAACGACTGTATAATTACGTTGCTTTAAAAACAGTCTACGTTAAATCTCAATTCAGCTGCACACCTACACTTGATGGAAAAAAATTACGTTTGATTGTCGGAACGACCAAGCAAAATCGAACGTTTCTTTTATGAATTATGATAATTGAACATTTTTGAAAGCGCATGAAAGAGGGTGCTGGATGAAAAATTTCTCATTCTGGTGTAAAGTTTCTTATTTAGTGATGCGAACTGTGCCTATGGAATAAAGGAAAAAAATTACTTAGTTTCAGTTTGTTCGTACTTTTGACCGTGAACTCTATAATTTGATTATTCGATATTATAAGTGTTGGAAAACTTATACTTACCTAGAAGCACCTACCGCCGTATGGATGAATTGAATTCGACGATGGAATATGGCGTAGGTTTAGGGTATTCATAAGATTAGGTTAGGTTAGGTAGGTTGTCTGCGAGGTTTCTTCGGTGTAGAGTAGATACGTAAATGTACCTACCTTGGCTTGATACTCGCGTCGATGGTGAAGTTAATTATTGTACTATTCGCTGCGCAAGTTCGTTTACCCACGAGTAATTAGATTCGTTAATTGAAAATAATTTTTAATTTCAAACTATTAGTCTACCTTGTTAGAAGAATTACAACTTCAAACGTAAAGTTGAAGTTTCCTTTGTTGGAAAATATTCGGAGTAGAATTTTTTTTTCGTAGAAGAGTTCTGTAAAGAGAGTTCGTTAGAGATAGTTTTGAAAGAAACGATGTGACGAGATGTCGAAAAAAAAGAATTCTTTTTTTTTGAGTGTGTTGTTTTGGAAATTTTTTTTATTAAAAAAAATACTTCTTGGGCCTCGAAAAAGGTGATAGATTAGGTGCAGATATGCAGGGCTTGGCTATGGTGACAAAGTATCAATAATTATCGGTAATTTTTTTTTTTAATATATAAGGGGTGGCCCACGTAGAAGTTCAATGGTTTTGAAAATTGAAAAAAAAACTTTGACTGCAAAAATCTTGAAAACGAAGCCCCTTAGAAAAAACTGATCGCTTTGAAGCAGAAAGAGAATTTTAAGCTCTACAATTTTGATTCTTAGCATTTTTTTCGAAGCACCCTTAATTTGGTCAGAAAATCTATGTTTACGGGAATTTTTTTCATTTTCAGAACCATCGACTTTGTACATTGGATAAGTTGTATTCCTGAATTTATTGAAATCATCGATAAGAAATTTTCGTGATTTTTGACATCACTACTGGACTAAAAAGGGACGGGAGACTCCCAAATTTTGCAAATTTAATTTTCATCTTGACTGAATTGAGTTTCAATAAAAAAATTTTCCAATATGTTAATTTTTTCCCATATAAAAATTATAAAGAACTGAAATTTGAACTGGGACAATTTTATTTTGAGTTGAAATATTGAGGTTCTAATGTTGGAAATTTTTATTAATGAGCCACTGCCGTTTTTTATATGATCCTCACTTCATAAAATATCCTCGCCCCTTCCCTACGTAAATTTTCAATCGAAGTAGAGAAACAAGGATGAATGGAATTATTCTCATAGACTAAATTCATTCGAGTTGGATATTTGGGAAGGAGGGAGGGAAGGAAAGGGGAGATTTAAAATGTTGTTTCAAAAATTTGGATGAAAATAAAGAAGAATACAATTTCTCTGACTCGAAATGTAAAATTTTTATATTTCCTAAAAAAGACCATCACTGTTGCAAATTTTTCCCATCGAATCTGCTGTAATTTTTTCAGCTGCATTGGCCTTCTACTGAAATGTCACATTGTGAAATATTTTTCACATCTCAGCAATTTTCATCTCTTGTTAAAATGTGACATTTCATCTTTACCATATCATTGTTTCTTAGGGGTTAAAAAGCAGATCGCTAAAAAAAACAAGATTTTCGAATGATACCAAAACTGGACCTAATAAGCTCATATTGGTATAGAAAAACTATTTTGATTAAAAAAATTGAAAAATGTTCAATGCAGTGAGCCAACTTTCAAATTTTTGTAAAAAATTTATTTTCATCACGAAAAAATTGGAAATTTTGATTTTTTACGAAAATCGAAAGTTGGCCATACTGTAATAAAATTTTTTTATTTTTTTTGACCAAAATATTTTTTTGCATCAATAGGGGTCTTTTAGGTTTGGTTTCGGTACCAAGCGGAGGGTATTTTATTTTTTTGTAACTCGAAAATCTCGATTTTTCAGCTATATATCCAAGATATTTCAACCCCCTGGTAAGATTTAAATAGTCTAGGGAGATCTACGAGCTCAAATCGCACTTTCTCAGAGGGGTAAGCTGGGGTACCACTGAGGTGCAATTACCCCAAAATTACAAAAAAACACATTTTTTGAAAGTGCCCCCATTTTGAGAGCCCCTAGTTCCACTCTGCTTTGAGCTAATGGCCTACAATTTTCTATGGTGCCTCTTCGACTCAAAATAAACCACCTCTGCTTAGATTTGGTCAAAATCCGAGGTATGTTTTTTCTCATTCTACCCCAATGATCATAAGGGTAGCCACAGGGTGTGCCGAGGGTGCCATGGCACATTCCGTCAATTCTCGAGTTTGTTTCCCTCTCTGAAATATTAAGTTATAATTTACTCGAAATTACTGTTCACTTTTCAAATTTTCATAAAACGTATCAAAGTTCACAAAAACAAGTTCAGTTTTCAAACATTTATTGTGATTATCACGAAAATTAAGATTTCTATGAAAAAAACTATCTGTATCAGAGAAAGAGGAAATTTTATGATCTACAATTTTGGTTCTCGTACTTTTTTTCCTAGGAGGCTTTATTTATCCAAAAAATTGACTTGTAAAAAAAATTGTACAAAAGAATCGTGAAATTTAGGTATTTCATTAATTTTTTTTTGCGCCTCCACTTAAAAAAATTGGAAGAAATCAAGCGTTAGGAGGGGGAAGGGTTGATGGAAAAAATTATTCACTGTTGCTCTTGCAAAGTTTTTGGCACACCCGGTATAATTAAGTACATTGTAAATATGTACATTTCATCTGAAAATTGTCAATTAAGCTTTGAGAAAAGTGTACCCAAATGAAAAAAAATTCTCATGGAAGTAACAAATATTTAATTTTCTACCAATATTTGAAGAAAAGAATTTAATCGGGCTTTAAAATATTCACATTTTCAGAAATGTTCGTTTTTTTCAAAAAATTCGCGTATTTCAGCATCAGCAAAAATTTGAGAAATAAATCATCCAACATCTTAAACTTGTCGAGTCCAATTATCGAGAATTTTTTCGCAAACGAAATGACTAAAAAATCGAGATAAATTTTTCGGTAAAATTTCTGCAAATCATCGATATGATTTTGGTACCCACTACTTCGGCATTTTTTCTTTCTCGACAAACAATAAAATTCAAAATTTTTTGCTTACCGGCGTATTTTAAAAAACCCTACGCAGTGAGCTCGCAATAATTTACATAAAATTCATCTTCTATCGTATCGTAGCTGGAATCTTGAACGCGTATAGGTAAAAACTGATTCGATATTTTCATCATTATACCACAACGTATGTACATAAACGCCAAGTATACCTATTATAGGTACCTATATAAACGCATTGTACAATGTACTCGGGTACCTATATACGGAGAGATATTATGGTAAAACGTTAAATCTCGGTTATAGCGATGCTTCGTACGTACTAGGTACGCGTTATGCGGTGTTTTTCTACAAATGAGACTACTGAAAAGCATCGTATCGCCTTCGTATACATATAGTCGCAACGGAAACGTGTGCCGCGATTTTGATATTTTCGACACGGCGAAAATTGATTTCCAAGTAGGTAAATGAACACGGTCGTTAAGTACATTCGTTTCCTTTACCGGGAAAAGAAAAGGTAGTAAGATAGGAGGTTTGTGAAAAGGTAGACGCCGTCGGAGGCGGCGGCGGTGGTGGCGGCGACGACGACTACGACGAGGCATGGTAGAACATTTTCTATTGTATTTCAGATATCCGTATCGATTGAAACACCTTTCTACACACCTTCGCGATTACAATTCCATCTTAACAACAGCAAGAGAGAAAGACCAAAGTAACCCGCCGCCGCCTTCGTAAGGGCACCCCTTCTTTTCTAACACGTCATATCGCGCTCCCATAAGCGCCATTACCATTCTTTCGACGTTTTACATCAAATATTACAACGGCTAACCTACAACTGCCATTGCCTTTTCTTACCCTCTTTTCGCCAATGTACCATGTACCTATGGCTTTTTGTGTGCTGCATGACGGCCGACTAGAGAGAATTTTTACCGACGTACAAATTTTACCGCCAAGGTATTACCCGAGATGATGCGATGGAAGGAATTTTTCTATTTTGTTTAGAAGCGGTAGTTTTAATTTTACTGGCGGTTTTATTGTTATGAAAGGGCATGTGGTTAGAATGGTGAAATTCCACCTTCTCAGATTTTTTTAAGTTGTTGTGGAACGTCGTTGGGTATGTCTGAAAAAAAATTTCCTCGGTCATCATTGACTAGAATAGTGAAAAAACGTGCTTTTGGGTAGAAAAATTCTGTATGAACAAATATCAAATGGAAAAATTTTATTTCAGCTAAAATGTATGTAGGAGGTATGGGTCTGTTATATCTATGGAGATGAATTTTTACAAATTTTCATTTTTCCTAAGAGAGAAAAAATGTTAAAATAAAACTTGAGATCTCCATATCTTCGAATCTAAAAAGAATGCAAAAGATAATTTTTTTCCCCAAAAAACTTGCAATGAGTTTTTTTTAAAGAAAAATTTTGTATGTTTTTTGGAGTGGAGAATCATCCTTGAAAATTTAAAAAACATTCAAAAATTCATTTTATTCTGAAAAAATGGCCAATGCACTAAAAATGAATAGGTACTCGTAGAAGCAAAGTCATTCAGTGTAAAATTTTATAGGTACCTGAATATCTCATTAAAAATTTACTCAAAGCACATTATTCAGACTAAGGGGGCAAAATGTGAATGGGAGAAGGTTCTGAACCAAAAATGAATCAGAATTCGTGTTCAGAGTATTAGAATGAGTCGAAAAGCATACTTCAATTTTTAACTGATTTCAAAAATCAGAAAAATTCTACAATTTTTTCAAAAAATGACATATGCTTTGACTGAGGTTTTAACCACTTATTCTGATTAAGTATTTCACTTTAAACAACTTCATCTGTTTTCATTTTTCGTGTATTGGCTATTGTTTTGAAAAAAAATCATTTTTCTTCTCTTATGAATGTTAACGACTATTTAACTGACTCATCGTTCAAACTTCGTTTTTTACTGTTTATTTACACAAAAAGAAAAATGTTTTTGTGATGTCTCAAAACAAGTTGTAAAATTCAGAATAATTCCTACTCTGGAGTTAGCTTCTAGCATCTACTCGTACCTATAATAGATTTTTGAAGGGTTCAATGACCTTGAGATTTGAATTCCGAAATTATTTATCTAAATATTGAAGGTAATTTAGAGTAATTTTTTGGATAGTTCAATGAATTTGACATTTTTTTATGTTTTTTTTTTCAAAACTCTTTATTGAAAAATTTTTATGAAAAAACTTTATTTTTTTTTCAAAATGCAGTTTTCACTTGGATTTTAACCAAATCCAAAGAAGATGGTACCATTTGAGTTGGAGATGCAGCATAGAAAATTTTAAACCCTTCGGTCGAAGAGGGACGGAGTTGGGGTGCTCAAAAAAGGTCACTTTTGAAAAAATTTCGATTTTTTCCCTTTTTCAAGTACTGCCAACTGCCTGGTACCTCAGTCACCCCTGAAAAAGTTTAATTTGAATTTCTGCACCTCCCTAGGTCATTGACTTTGAAATTGAGTATCACTGTTTGCATTTTACCAGGGGGCTGAAAAGTTGCAGATCGCTAAAAAATCGAGATTTTTGTGATTCAAAAAAAATGAAATACCCTCTGATTGGTACCAAAACGGGACCAAAGGACCTTATTGATACAAGAAAATTATTCCGATTCAAAAGATTTTAAATTGTTCATTATATTTCAATTTTTATAAAAATTAGATTTTTTCCAGGTAATTAAATAAAATCGAATGTTGGCAAAACTGCAATGAAAAATTTTCAATCTTTTTAATCGAAATAATTTTTTTGTATCCAAAGTGAACCTCTTGGTCCAGTTTTGGTACCAAGGGGAGGATATTTCATTTTTTTGTACCTCAAAAATCTAAATTTTTCAGCAATTTGCAACTTTTCAACTCCCTGTTAGAGAACAATAAGCGGTATCCAATTTCGGGATCAATGACTTAGCGAGATGTAAAAACTCAAATTGAATTTTTTCAAGAGCTGACCGAGGTATTAGATAGGTGGTACTACCCGAAAGTGGCAAAAAACCAAAATTTTTAAAAAATTGACCCCACTTTGAGCAACTCCAGCTCCGTCCTTTTTTTAGCAGGGGATCTTAAACTTTTTATGATGCATCTCCAAGAGAATGGCTTTTATTTATACTCATAATGGAAATTTTTTCCTGATTTGTTTTCTCCCACCCCCTAAAATTGTTCCTTTTTATGAAAAAATGAATCAAGAAAATTTCAGCCCCCTACATGCAAAATAAATGGAGGCAAATTTCGCTCAAATTTTCAAAAAAAAATTTAAAATGTGATTAAAATTCTTTTTTTTATTTAAAATGAGAAATTAAAGAATGAAAAAAATGAAATCCTAATTAATAGATAAATATTGATAAATTTTACTTTTGTTTCAATCAATGAATATGAAGAAAAGACACAAAACGTTATTAAACATTAATTTCGCATCCTACATAATGTAACCGATTGCCCATAATGACATCGATTTGACATTGACGTGTAAAATAGGTACGTACATCGTACAACAAGGTGCATCCACAGGACTACTTTATAAATAAGCGTTTTAGGGTACAAGGGACGCGACTCGCGACTTGGTGACAAAACTAGTACCAATTGGGGGAAGGGTGTCACTCCACTATTCTGTTTCGAGTCCAGGTGTTTGATAAAAGTACAAAGTTTACGTTACTTGCGTCCACCCTTGCGTAGGTAATGTCGTACAAAAACAATTATTGTGTCGCAGACACGTGCGGTGACAAAAGACCACCTTTAAAAATGTATTGATGCAGCTAAATTGATGACAATGCATTTTAAGTGAACGAGGGTTTGAGAAAAACCAGGGGATGACATTTGAATCCATATACAGCGTTTTACTCGTATGTACATAGTATGTACATATGTAGTACGTAGCGCAGTAACAAAAACACGTACGTGTTCGGCTTCGGCAGTACGAGTACAAAATGAAAAAAAAGAAAAACGCGTGCATATATTGTCGATTCTATACTATAATGTGTAATAAATGCGTCGACTTTATGCCGAAGCCAAAAGGTTACGTAACCGTCGCGTTGGTTGCTGGTTGGTGAGTTTTTATTGTTTTTTGTCGCACATCTTAGGCGTTAATTAGGTTGGAAATAGTCGAACCGCGTTGGTGGATGACCCGTGAAGGTTTTTGCGTTGTAATGCGTTAAACGCCAGCATCATGCAGGTGGATTTTTCACAAATGGTTTAAATATTTTTTAATGTTAAAGATATTAATATGTAAGCTGCAGGATTCACGTATCATTTGAATTTTTTTCATATTTTTTTGCCAGTTCGCCTTTTGAAAGTAGCTGATGAAGTGTCAGATTAGCTGTAAAATTGGACTGAAATGTGCTGAAGCGAAGTGAACTGTAAAAACGCAGCTTATTTCATTTTACATTCGAAATTATCCAATTAAAATTTCAAGAATGGGAATTTTTTTCACAAAATCTCATTTTAAAATCCCAAAAACCATTTAAAAAAAGGTTAGAATAATCATTTCTTTAAAATGAATTGAGTACGTTTTTTTAAACGAGAGAAATAAGTTGATTTTTTTTTTCAAAAAATGCATTTTTAATTTTTTAATTTCAAAAAGTTGAAATATGACTCCATACAGCAGTTTTGACCCAAAATATGCGTTTTTATATTCTTATTTTGGAAAAGGTAAAAAAAATGACCCAATAATTAGGCTTATTTTACTTGGAATTGGATGAATCGCTAAAGTAAACTTGAATATTCTTGATGAGTTGTTAGATGAAAAAATATGTAAAAACATTAAAATCTTAGCCTTGATTCAAGGTGTCTAACAGGTGCTGAAAGTGATGAAAGTACTGGAAAAGTCCTTCATTTGACAATGTAGTGATGAAAATCGAGAAAGTGCTGAAAAAATGCTGAATTTGGCTCAAAAGTCCTACATTTTTCGTTCATAATACTTTGAAAATTCAACTTCTTTTTTCGAATTATTATTTTGAAAGAATTTCAATTTTTGAATGTCTTGTTCTGCAAAAATTGTTGCCCTCACTTCGCTTGGGTTCAATAAATCGTTTCCTTTACCAACCTAATAATGGGCATTTTTTCTGAAATCACCCCCCCTCCCCCCTCCGCGATTGACGGTCTCACTACTTGCAAAAATCTAATTAATTCTTATTGGAAGAGGTGGAGGGGGGTTCTGAAAAAGTCTTTCAGAAGTGCTGAAAAAGTGCTGAATTTTGATTTAGAAATTTTGTTAGACGCTTTGTGATTGAAAGTAATTGTTCAAAAACTTCTTGTCAATTGTAAGCATTTAAAGAAATTTACAACTTATCAGAAAAATACGTAAAATTGATTCAAAATTGTTTCAAATCTTGTAAACATGATTCTAATTACCTATGAAAAAAATTTATCAATTGGAAAAAAATTCGAGGTGTCATAAAACATGTTGATGTTTCGTCAAAATTGATAGAAAAAGCATAAAATTTGTTGAAATTTTCACTTTTTTTAAAATTTGAAAAATATTTACGATATTTGAATGAATTTCAACATCATTTTGAGCTACTAGTTAAACAACTTTTTTACCATTTTCACCATTTTCAAATAGTTCAAATTCCATATACATTTTTTAGAAATACCTACCCATCATTTTATCAAAACAGGTAAAAGCGAAAATTTTTGCAAAAAAGGACCTTATTTTTCCAACTTTTCAGTTGTTAAGGGGGGTTAGACCCGCTGCCCCAGGATCCCCATTGAATATGCCGCTGAATTTTCTGTGCGTACGATCTAGAATTCTCAAGTCTGTTTTTTTCACAAATTTTTACGAACATGAAAATTTTCTCGTAATTCCAGCAATTTGTCTGAGAAGTTGGAAAAATTCATCACAGTGTACTACTGCAAGTTTCTTCGAAATACCTACGAAATTCTTTGAGGTCTTTTTCCGTACAAATGGTGACGTCACGATACGACGAATTAGCTTTAATTTGTTGGTAGAATAATATTTCAGCGCGTTGCGAGCGCGGGCGCTGGTTGAAATAAATTAATATGAATTCAGTTCCACGTTTGTTTATTCGTTTTACGTATAAAAAATTACCAAGTGCCATATCGCTTAAATATTTCTCAACGAAATTGGCATACGTTCAAATATTAACCAGATTTAGTAATTATAAAATACACCAGTTCATCAACGTAATGAGGAAAAAGCGGTAGACCTTATAATTTGTTCATTTTTCCGTAACAATTCGGTTTTTTTCGCTTTCACTGATGAATATTTCGTTTTAAAAATAATATGAATCAATATTCATACAGTTATTGAATGGTTAAATGTGAAAAAATGTAACTATATCAGTATTTTAGTCTATCAAAGGCAGTCAGTAGAGGTACGAAAGCACCATCGAGTGACATGTGTTTTATGAAATCCATATGTTCAGAAAGACTTTGTGCTACGAGCATCTTCCAGGTATTTTTGTGCTATGTCCTCGTAAATTGAAGCTAAAAAATGTACAATTTGGCAAATTGTTCTCATTAACTTGATGATTTTTGAAATTCTTCGCTTAAAAAGCCATCGTGCTTGCGGTAAGTCCACCATCGACCAATTTCAGCTGCTCGGTTAATTAAAGTTGGCGTCGAGTTTTTAATTGAATTTGAAAATTAGTTTGATAATGAAAAAGTACGGCGAGTAGGTATAAGTACTTAGAGGTAAAATCGCGATCATGGTAAAAATTGCGTTGGTCGTTGCGATAGCATAATTTGTATTTTGTTTCGCAAGTCTCTCTGGTCTCACGAATACCTACAAGAAATTTCCATGTATATCGATTACCTACCTCACTCGATGACATTTTTTATACGCGCCCAAGATGAAACTTTGGCGATGAAATCGAGCGCACGTTGCAAGTTTACAACGACGAGGCCGGCAAAATAGACCCGAACAAAAAAGAAGTTTTTTCTCCTTTTCGTCTTTTTTTTTATCGTAAAAATGTATATTTTTCCGTATTCGGTAATCGTTTGTTGAAAGTTTTAAAAGTGACGTGTAACGTCGCTCGGTCTCGGTCTAACACGCAGATGTCACTGATACACACCTTAGCGACGATAAGAATAGTCGTTGGGAATCCAAAAAGTTGAGAGTAATTTCACGACCGACGCAACGTTCATTACAACATTATCGTTGCCAAGTTACAAAAGAGATCACGTTTAGATGTTGTACCGAAGTGTCATCAAGTCGCGATAATCGACTGTTAACTTATAAGCAACCTGACTATTTCTTAATTTTCTGCGTGAATTGTGTGCATCGTCACTCGTCCGCCTATCAAACTCATCATATGAGATTATGCGCTCGCTCGGTGTGTTATATGTTTTCTCGCGCTTGTTCTGGTATAACACTCGAGCTCGAGGTTATAAATCGACGATTAATATATTTTAACAAATTTTCGTATATTGAAGTGGGTCTCGATGGATGTATCGTAATTTTACCACAAAGTTCTTTGTGATTCGATTCATAGCCATGTAGGTTGCGGATAATTTATTCGAGTAGTGATATTTGCCTCGGTGAGAAAACGTAATGAAACGATGTAGCAGAGTGACATAGATTTCTCATGTACGAGTACGTACGTATGTACTTAATCGTATCTTTGGATCATAATTTAAATTAGTGTGATTTGTGAAAATAATTATCCACTTTAGCGTACTTATTAAATTAAACATCAAATCAAGAACATTTTTGGGGTTTCATTTTTCATGAAGTTGAACTTCTAGAACCTGTTCCCCTAACAATTTCTAAAAATTGCCATCACCATTTACTTGGAATTTTTTTCGAAGTGGTAGGTACTTTATTTTAAAGAACTGTTTTTAACAATCTTTCCTACAGTGAGAAGATTCTCACACAGAAAAATATTTGACAAAAAAAAAGAAAAACTGTAAAAAAATTGAAAGGCTATAGCAGGGTAAGGAGGGTGAATGTGCCTACGACGCCAGGGTGTCTAACAGGTCAAGCTATCTGATAAGTCAAGCTTTTTGCCTTGAGGTCAAGCTGG
>FIZU01026071.1:0-19361 GCA_900064475.1 Pseudococcus longispinus
AATTTCATTAATTTTTCCAACATTTCTTTTTTCAAGGAACCAAATTCCGACCCCCCCCCCCCCCAATTGAAGGAATATTATCGAAACATGTTTAAAAAATAAAATTTTAATTTTTTTCCTGCCTCCAATTACAAAAAAATATCAAAAAGTATTTTAAAAATGATGAAAAAGTGGAAAAAATGTCAAAAAATGTTGATAAAATTACGAATTTTTTATATTTTTTCAGAGCCAAATTTGAAAATTTTTAGACCTTTATGCCAGATGATACATCTGCTCATCAAAAGACGTATTTTGAAACAAAAAGAGTCAAAATCGGTCCATTGGAGGAGGCAAGCAAACTATCAAAAGGTCTTTTTTTCAAAAATCGTTCAACATAGGTACATTTAAATTTTGGGTTGGGGGGGGGGGGTGGACTTAAAAACTTGAGAAACATCTTACTGAAGATGTTACAAATTTCTGAAAAAAAGTGCTGAATTTTAATTTAGAAATTTTCTTAGACACCTTGAAAAAATTACCGAAAATATTGTAAAAATTGTCAAAAAATTATGAAAAAGATTGAAAATTTAATAAAAATTAATAAAATTGTTTTAAAAGTCAGTTAAAACATCGTAGAAGTAGTTGAAAAATAATCAAAAAAACGTAGAAAATAGATCGTGACTCAAAAATTTTCCATGCTTTTTAAATTACTACACGATAACAATTTGTCGTTACTTTCTAAATTATGAGATTGATTTTTTTTTAAATCAATCGCTCGTAATTTCAGATTGGACCCCTCCTCCCCCCTTCATAAAACACATCCATGTCAACAAAATTTCGTGCTGTTTTTGTTATTTCGATGCTCATTTTCTAAATTCGTGCTTTTCGAGCCCGATAGACCCCTGAATATTTTGTTCTTCGAGGGAATGAAAATGAAATTGGAAAAATATTAAAAATTAAACCAATTCGTATCTTTATTCTCCCATTTCTTTTGATATTATTTTTATTTACTCGAAAGAAAAATTCGCACAAAAGTCTTAAAGCTTACCCCTATTTTCAAATACAGAAACCGAACGAACGAAATGATAAAATATCGAAATATATATCGATTGATAGATTTTAAAAGGGTGCCGAAAACGAATCTAATGTTATTTTCAGGTTTGCCACCGCTTTTGGCGACTTTTCAGCTAATGACAACATTAACGAATAGCTTTCGCGGAAAAGCCAACTACGTGTGAAATTGGATATCGAGATTGCCATTTCGCAAGGGGGTTTGAAAATTACCTACGCGAGGTCCTACATACGAGGGGTTGTGTGGTTCGACGAAAAATAAAAATAAAAATACCATTTAAATTACCAACGATAAAGCTGACAGATAATTTTCTCTACTTTGACGTTAAAAGACATATATTTGTCGTAGTTTTAGATTTATCATCGTATAAGAAGTATACCGAACGGTGTATTTTTATGAAACAAAAGACAATTGTATGTTTTCGACGAGGTACAAAAAGGAAATCAAACGGATGAAAGCTAGTTCGCGTCGAAAAACGACGACACACAAAATTGCTCTAAGGGGAAAATACACTTATGAATTTCGATTCGTCGGTACCTAAGATTCTTTTTACAAGTGTATCGACGCATATAACTTCGTTCTTTTCGAATTATATTTTTCTTCTTTTTTCTCTCCTTTTGCTTTTTCCAAGTCCGTATATCGTTCGTATGTACGAGTATGGTATGTATAGTACGACGTTGCGAAATTCTTAAGTTGAAATTTGCCCGAATACTTTACAAAAATATACGACTCGTGACTGTATCGTACGTATACGTATGATATTGTTGTACCGCGACTTGCAACCTTACAACTTTCTTGTTTCAACTTACCACATCGTCTTAATTAAGTTCGCGTTAAAAGTTTCAACTTTATCAAGTTCACGTGGATCTTTTACGAAATAAAAGCTAAATGACATCAACCTCTGAGCGGATTCTGGGTCGTGGGTTTAACTTTTAGTGCCAGCGGTAACGTATTTTTAGCAAAAGGTATAGGTATAGTAGGCAATTGACTAGATATTTTTCGAGCTGAACATAAAATCGTGTGTTGACTTTGTGGTAATATGGTTTTCGATAAAAAGGATATTTTTTTCTCCAAATTTCGAAATCAAAATCTATTGATCCCGAATAAACAAGTAAAAATAGAATATCAGTTTATGGTCAGAAAATTACAATTGGAGGGAAATGAAAAGATTTTAAAAACGGATAAATGAAGGACAGGATGTTTGTACAAAATCATCGAATTAAATAAATTCAAATTTTTGTCGACGTCATTCGAGTAAAAATTGTTCGAAACGAGTAAAAAAAAAGTTCGAAAGCTTATTTCGAAATTCAAATTTTTTCCAAATCCTTCGACTTGGAAATTTCAATATTTACTTATTCTAAAAAAAGACGAGATTTGCTAATTTTTTTTGGTGAAATCGACTCTTGCTCCAATTTTCTTTTTAAATGTGTCAGGGGATGATAGAACTTTAGACAACATTGTAACCTCCTACCCCTCTCCTACTTGATATTTGACTCCTATTATTGAAATGCCTATCACCGAAAATTTTCAATTTCAATACACAATAAAAAAAATTTTCGTTTTTTTCCCCACAAAATTACATTTAAAAACGATAAAATATTCCACCAGGCCTGATTCAACTCAACAAGTTAATATTTGCCCTCATCCCCTTATTTACTTTAATGTTTTCATGAGACGAAATTCTCCGACGAACACTTTTAGACATTTTTTTGACTTTTTGGACTTGGGAAAATTTTCAGATTTCAAAAGACAGACTTTTTGGAAAAAATTCCGAACTCACGCTCTTTTAGACATTGTGTCAGACAGTCTTTCAGAAATTATGCTGACTTTTAGATATTTTGTCAGAAATTATCATTTTTGGACTTGGAAAAAAATTCAGAAATCATGCTGACTTTTAGACATTTTGTCAAACAAAAATTGTTCTGGATCAACCTGACTGTTTGGACTAGAAAAAATTTAAAAACATTGACTTAAGCACAATTTGTCAGACATATGTGTGCCTAAATTTAAAAAAAATTGTGGGTATGACCTTTGTCTGGCTTTTTAAAAAAATTGTACCAGCAGACATTAGGTTAGATTGGACCAACTTGACTCTTTAGGACTTTGAATATGCAACCGTAATATTTTCTTTGATAAAATTTTTAAAAAAGCCTAAAATGACCAAAAATATGATTTTTACCTTAAAATAACAATTCTGACTAAAATATTTACAAGTTGGAGGATGAAAAACAACAGTTTTGACCAAAAATGACCATTTTGAACCAAAAAATGATGATTTCGACCAAAAATGACAACGTTAACAAAAAATGAAAATTTTTACATTCATATGAAAATTTTGATCAAAAATGAGAGTTTTGACCTAGAAATGAAAATGTTTGCAAAAAATCATGATTTAGACCAAAAAGAACGATTTTTACTTTGAAATGACTTTTCGACCAAAAATTCACAATTTGAATTAAAGAAAAAGAAATGAAAAACTAAGATTTTGACCTAAAATTACACTTTCTACCTTGAAATGACAATTTCTAATTTGAAATGACAATTTTTGCAAAAAATGACAATTTGGATCAAAAATAACGATTTTTACCTTGAAATGACAATTTTGGCTAAAATATTCACAAGTTGGACAAAAAAAATGACTATTGATGAAAAACTATTTTAACCAAAAATGACAATTTCGGACCAAAAAATTACAATTTTGACAAAAACTGACAGTTTGGACCAAAAAATGGTGACCAAAAATGACAAGTTTGACAAAAAATGACAATTTTTACCTTGAATTAACAATTTTGACCAAAAATGACAATATTTACAAAAAATGACAATTTTGACCAAAAATGGAAATTTTGACCAAAAATGACAATATTTACAAAAAATGACAATTTTGACCAAAAATTACAGTTTTGACCAAAAATGACAATTTTGACTAAAATATTCACAGGTTGGACAAAAAAATGACTGTTGATGAAAAACAACAATTTTATCCAAAAATGACAATTTCGAACCAAAAAATTACAATTTTGACAAAAAATGACAGTTTGAACCAAAAAATGAGAATATTGACAAAAAAATAATGATTTCGACCAAAAATGACGAGTTTGACAACAAACCACAGTTTTCACCTTGAAATGACAATTTTGACCAAAAATTCACAATTTGGACGAAAAAAAATGATGATTTAGACAAAAAAAACGATTTTTACCTTGAAATGACTATTTAGACCAAAAGTTACATTTTTTATCTTGAAATGATAATTTGAAGTCACAATTTTGAAAAAAAATTATAGTTTTGACTATTTTTTACAAAAAGTAACAATTTTGACCAAAAGTAACAGTTTTTACCGTGAAATGACCATCTTTACTTTTAAATGACAATTTTGACTATAAATTGATGACGGTTTTGAACAAGAAATGGGAATTCTGACAAAAAACAGCGTTCTCGACTAAAATCACAATCTTGGTCTGATGCCAGACTTTATGAAATTTGACGTGACTGTCTGTAACGCTGACATTTTCGACTTTTAGACATTTTGTCAGACTTTATGAAGCATAAAAATTTTTGTAATCAAAGAGAAATTGGTTCGCACATAACAGCAGTGATATTTGAAATCTTCTTCAATTTTTTAAGTCTAAAAAGTCATTTGAATTCTGAAAAATTTTCATTTTCTAAATTCAAAAAGTCTAAATTGTTTGTCTGACAAAATGTCTAAAAGTCAGCATTATCTTTGAAATTTTCCTCCAAAAAGTCAGTAAAAATCTGAAAATTTTTCCAAGTCCAAAAAAGTCTGAAAGCTGATTTTTAAACAGGTCGGAAAACATCTTATATTTCGAATTCGTGGTTATGCTCCTCGTTGAAGATAAAGACGAAGAATAGATAAAGATAAGACGACTGGTTTAATCTGATTTCTTGGACTTGGAAAATTTCAGAAGCTCTTGACTCAAAATTTTTTTCATGTTGGAAGTAGACAACTAGTGGAAGCGTATCTTATACCTAATACTTTCATACGTGGTGGGGAAACAGAATTGGGGGGGGCTGACGAGCCCCAAAGAGTCCAGTTTTTTGAAATATCATATTAAAAATGAAAAAATTTTGATTTTTTGAAAAAAAAAATTAACGATAAATATTACTTATTTTGATTAATAATTATATTCGTAGTTTTCAATTTCGTAAAAAAATCATAATTCAAATAACTTTTTCTTGAATGAAAACCCTCTTTCAGTTATTCAAAAAAATTCAGTTAGGGATGATCTCGAATTCCTTTTTCAGTCCGTCCCTGTTGAAAGAAACAAGTCTATAGTTGGGACGTCTCGTAATTGGATGTTTTCTTGGAAAAATCATCTAAAATTAATTTTAATATAAATTTTCGAAACACTTTTTACGAAAATTTGTAATTTGGAAACATTTAATTTCTGCTTCTCTCTTACAAAGTTTTAATAAAAATATTACTTTTTTGCAAAATTCACTTCTGAATGCTTGATTATTTTCTTAAAAACTAAATTCAAATTTATTTTGCTAAACAGAATAAAAAAAGTTATTTAATTTTTACACTATTATTAAAATCAGTAGGAGACGACGAAAAAAAAAAACTAATTTTAGGTAAAATTGAACCCAAACGTAAAAATTTAATTTTCCGTTTCCTAATTAAATGTAAAAGAAAACAATATAGAAGTGGCGAGGTAGTACACGCTGAGAAGAGGGTAAAATCGTCGTAACTCGATATTAAAAACCGTGAAGAAAAAAAATATCGTACGTATTTAAACTTGGTAGCGAGGAAAATATGAAGTGTTCGCATTCGACTCGGAAAGAATGAAACTTACTTCGCACAAGAGTGAATTAATCCTTGACGGAGTATTCATTAAATAAAGCATTCGGCTCACTATAAAAGCAGACCGGGCGGAGGGTTGTAATCGTGTTTACTAAGTTGACTCTGTGTATATATGCGCAAAAGCTAAATACCATACAACTGTGTCGAGATTGATGAAAAATACAGCGTGAGAGCGTAAATGGTAGCGTAGGTATGCGTTGCTTTGTATAGGTCGTAGTATGTAGGAGTAGGCAGGTTCGGTATGTGTACACACAGGCGAATAATAATTTTACTTTCAACGACAAAAGTGTGTTAGAGACGTTGCAAAATCTTTGAAATGTATTAACGATTTAACCCGTGTACCGTATACCCGCATTTCGTGCAAATTTCTAATTTGCTCGCCGCTTCGGGGGTTTCAGGTGATGATACTTTGAGAAAAATACCTGCTAACGGAGCGACGAGATCGAGTATCCAGAAAATGGTCCGTTTAACCGAGTTTATTCCTCGTGCGCCACAATTTCCACCTTTTAATACAATGATGTAATAACCTTAATCTTTTTTGGGAAATGAAGGCAACATCGATCTGCTGCGAACACTGCGTGGAAATTTTTTCGAAATGGGTTCCTCCCTTACGAACTTACCGTTTCGTAAAAATAGCTTGTACGAGAAGAAACGCTTTTAAAAAAATTTGCATTTTTTTTGTTTTTTTTAATGATGACGCGAACACGAACTTAACAACGAACAATAGACGAAGTCGGGGTGAAAAATAAAGCTTTTAAATCGTTCGGAGCTTGTTTATCTGTATATAAGGAGACGTTTATAATAGACATTACCGCCACCATTCGTTTAGCTTATACTACGGTGTGTTTAATTAAGAATTGCATAGGCGTTGATAATCTCACACGAAAAACTCACTCGCGAGTGGAATTCCGCCTGAAACGTTATTTTGGCCGGAATCCGTTCTAAGGCTGAATTTTAATTACACGCGAGAAAGGTGAAATGAATTTAGTTCGGTTGGAATTCTCGAGACAGTGATTTTGGCGTATTTTTCAACGTCATTACCTTCGCGGAACCTAGTTCTATGTCTTCGGTGTTCCTTTTATGCAGCTACTTATCAAAATATAGATTTTATTTATTTTTCTGTAAGGATGAATCTTCTAACAAAATTTATCACATTTTTTAACCCTTTCGAACCCGAGACTGAACTAGCACAGATTAAAGTATTATCTGGAAAGATTTTCATAATAAAAAATATTCTAAGACTCCTGAATTTTTTTCAGCCGACATCATCACAAGTTTTATCGAGAATGGCCCAATTTTAAAACTGGCTCAAATACATTCTCGACTGAACTAAAACATTTGTGAAATTTATAATTTGGTAGAAATATGGAATGATTTTTTTAAAGAACAGAAATTACAAGAAAACTTGATTTACTTACCTAAAATAAAAATTAAGTTATTAAATGACGGAATAATTCTGGTAAGTCTTGAAAACGAAATAAAAATGAAAGGTGATTCACGTGTTTTTTTTTTTTAGAAAAGTAATATAAAGGTGTCAAAAATCCACTATGAAAATTTGAAAAAAATTTGAACTGGCAAATATTGAATATTGAGAAAATAGGATCTAAATATAGGTATCAGGTTATTTTTTGGGACAATGCCTCTCCATTTTTCGAATACATTGCCGAAAATGTCAAAAAAATATTTTGTTGTATCGAAAATCAAAATTTTTCAATCATCTGAAATTACATTGGTGAAAATGATTATATCTTTCAAAATAGATTGTTGATTTTTCGAATGATTTTTTATTTGATGCGACTTTTGAATTCCCAATTTTGAGATAAAACTGCAGGCTGAGTTCAATTTTGAGCAATTTTGATTAATTTTTCAAAACCACGACGTATTGAAAGCTTTCAAAGCTCATTTCAAAATTCTGAAACTTTCATTCGGTCGTCTAGACTTGGAAGTTTTGTCAATTTCTGAGCTGGGCTCAAGCACAGAATGAAAACATCAGCTCCCAATTAGTCAAAATACGACGAGATTTTCAAGCTTATAAAAATCTGCAAATTTTTCGAAAGTGCTAACTTTTTTCAAATAATTCACGAACAGAGAATTTACATGAGAAAAGCCAAAATATCGTTGGCAGCCGAATATATTTAAAGAACAAGAAAATTTAACTAAATTACGAAACCGCAGATAAATGATAATTTATAGAGCCAATTTTACCGTTACAATTGCCCCCTGGTCAAACCCAGTTGATTAAGGCAAAGACCAAATTGTATGTCTGACAAAATTCCTGAAATTCAGCATTATCTCTGAAATCTTCTATGTTCAAAAAAGCAATGAAAATCTGAAAATTTTTCAAGTCTAAAAAAGTCTGACAAAATGTCTAAAAGTCAGCGTTATGTTAGAATTTTTCAATCTCAAGAATTATGCCTGACAAAATGTCTTAAATTTTAAGTGAATTCTAGACTTTTTCAAAACCAAAAAAACAAATAAAAGTCTAAAAACTTTTTCCAAGTCCAAAAAAGTCCGACAAAATGTCTAAAAGTCAATGTCTGAAACTTTCCTAGTCCGAGAAATCTGTCTGACAAAATGTTGGAAAGTTACCCTAATTTCTAATAATACCTATTTTCAAAGTTCAAAAATTCTAAAGTGATTGTCTGACAAAATGTCTAAAAGTCAGCATTATTCCTAAAATTTTCAAGTTCCAAAAAGTCAATAAAAAACTGAAAAATTTTCCAAATTCAAAAAAATCGAACAAAATGTCTAAAAGTCAGGAAGTGAAAGCTGCAGATATCGATTTTCAGAACAAAATTTGTAGTCGTATAAACAACTGAAGATTTTTAAGATCAAATCGAACGATTTTTTCCAAAAAGTTGCAGACAGCTTAGGATTTTTCCAAGCGATTTTTGAGAAATCTCGCTAATAGGGTTGGAGATTATATCTGACGTGATTTTCATCAGCATTCCTCTTTTTATGAAGACATGAAAAATATACTTTTTAGCATAAAATATGCTTTCACTATGCGTAATTCTGCGAAAAACCTGACGAAATTCCTCAACGATGACTTTTAGACATTTTCTCAGACTTTTTTGGACTTGGAAAAATTTTCAGATTTCTACTGACTTTTTGGAGGAAAATTTCAGATAATGCTGATTTCTAGACATTTTGTCAGACAAACAATTTCGATTTTTTAAACTTGGAAAATTTTTCAGAATTCAAATAATTTTTTGGACTTTGAAAATTTCAAAAAATTTCAAAAAAATTGAGATCCAAACCAAAAACCACCCCAAATTCTCAAACATTCAGTTTGTTTAGTTTGAATCGAGTACGTCATCATTTCGTGATAACACAACTTAATTTCAGTGATGACGTCGAATTGTAAATGCTCCATAGAATCTGTAGAAAAATTCTATACCTAATTTAATATTCATCTGTTAATTCATCAATCATCACTCATCAGATTCCAGCACGAACAAATATCCTAGAAAATAACTTACTTAATTTGAAGGTAAAACTTCGATAGGCTACTCACCTGGAACAAAAAAAAAAAATTTTTTATTAATTCATATGTAGAAAATCATATGAAATTGCATCTCAAATCTCCCTCTCGCCCTCATTTCAGAGGTGGAAAGACACAAGTTAAAATAGATGCTGTGAAAAAAATTGAAAAATTATCACTGATAATTTCGAATATAATTTACTCCTCGCAAATTGCAATTATTACATCAGCTTGTATAGCTCATCAACTCATCATTCATTAATACGAGTATTTTAAAAATAGAATTCAATCGACTTTGGAACAACAATAATTAGTTTTAAATTACATACTAAGAATTAAAAACGATCGTTCAAACTTCAAAAAGACTTCTTTTGAACTGGAGGCCATTTTCTATTGTACACACCACCAGAGGTGGATTTAAGACAGTTTTTTTGAGATTGACACAACTATTTCAGGAAATTTCTTTGTTTAGGAGTTCATTAAGGAAAACTTCATTCGAATCATTTTTTAAGAAAAATTTTGTTTATTTTTTGTGAGATTTTTTTCCAATAATTTTTTTTCAGGGGAAACATTCTCCCTCAAAAAAAACTATTTCATAAGTTTTTTTCTTCATGAAAAACATTTTCAGGAAAAATTTCAGAAAGAGGTTCACTTGAAAAAAAATTCATGATTGTGAATCAAAATTTAAATTTTTCTTCTATCAGATATCGACTTGAAACAGGTCCAAATATGATTTTTAGGCTCCTAGGTCATCTCAGAGGAGGTTGTGGGTTCCCAAAATGGTATCATCCTGCTATTTTAAAAAAGATGGAGAAAAAAGGAAAAAGTGAACGAATTTGGTTTAAATGTAGGAAATTGATGATACCTATTTGTACATTGCAAAAAAAAAAAATTCGACCAAAAATGGCCTATTTAGGGGGAGGGGGATGGGCGAAAAATCGTTTTTTTGCATTTTTAAAGATGCCACAGTACGATATGAAATTCTAAAAAAATTCAAGACCTTTGACCTCGAAAAAGTGCTCGATTTTTTTTTTCAATTTCATAAATTTCCTTTGGTACTTTAATATCCCTGCAAGTTTGAAAAAATTCAGTTGAAAATTGCCAAAATGGAAATTTTCAGCGAAAACTCACGTTTACAACCTCTGCCCGAAGGGGTCGTGGAGAGATATCGAGCTAAAAATTTTGTCACGGAGGTTTTAGACCATAAGGACCAACTTCCACTAGATAATTTTAAATTCGGTGCCCAGGGCCAAATCACCCCTATAAACCTGGCTACCTAAACTCTTTTTGGTTGAATAACGATTCATTTCCAGGTTTTTCCCGATACCTACTCTACAAAAACAAACCAAAAATGTAGAAAGAATAATCAATTCGCTAATTTAGAATTCAACAAATTAAAATACTTCATTTTTCGAAACATTTTACCAATTTGAAACCAAATAATAACAATTTTCAAGTACTCAATCAACATCACAGCGAAGGTATTCAGCTAGATGGCTACATTCTCACCAGCCAACTTCCTCAACTCGACATCCTTTCACCCAGCACCTTCACCTTCCACACCAAACATCCTTCGCCATTCACACATTCGTAATTACCCTTCATATCCAGTCCATTAAAAACGATCGTCTTATTATGTCGTCGCGTAAAGCTGCATCCGAGCCATGTAATTCTGTAACACCGAAACCGACACCACTAGGCAAATAAATCTTATACTTTTTCCGCCGCCATAATTCATCCCTTTATATGACTCGTCGCTAAATGGACTGCAATTTTTCACAACTAACATTGTAAAAATATGCGTGAGCACAGAATTTCCCCAAAACAACTTGCAGAGCAGGCTTGCAATCTATAGTATACCGCTA
This sequence comes from Pseudococcus longispinus, assembly GCA_900064475.1. NCBI lineage: Eukaryota > Metazoa > Arthropoda > Insecta > Hemiptera > Pseudococcidae > Pseudococcus > Pseudococcus longispinus. The sequence continues at coordinate 11,223 of FIZU01026071.1, forward strand.
TATACGTTGCTAGGCAGGAAACTGCGGCTTTCGGGATTTTTGCGAACGGTACCGATGTCGTTATCTTCTGCCATTCCGCCAAGGGTTCCGTAAATACGCCCGTTCTAAAGCAGCGAGAGCAAGAGAGGAAATGAGTTCATGCAGTTTTATCGTCTTCGCAAGCCTGATATTCCTTCTGTTTGATTTCGCGTACTATACCGCGTACTATTCGCTCCCTTTTGGAGAGAAGGTTTTTTTTTCTTTCCCTTCGTATCTCTTACTTCGCTTTTACATTCGCGCGCTGTGTATGGCGCCTTTGTCCACGTGCAAGCTTTATTCGCTTTTAGCCTGCGTGGATTAGTTCACGAGCTTTGTGTGTAGGTCTGCATGGCTATGCTCGTAGATACGAGTATAAGTACGAGCGTTGTGTTGTTTTACTACGAACACGACGAACTATCGTTATGCATTGTTTTATACGTTTGTTCTCGCTCGTTCGTTTCGGCCTGTTCGACTATTTACGTAGAACTGGATATGGATACACGTGCGTAGGCTATAATGGTATATTTTTCATTTATATTGTCAATATGCTGTATTAAAGATTATCTTATATGAGGCAGAATGCGGAGGCAGAAGGCTGGGCAGAGTTGAACAGTAGGATGGTCGTGAAGTAATACGATAAAATGTTTAAATTCTTCATTCGATACGTATGCAGTATTCTAATCTCTATAATATGATGCAGAAATTCAATTTTAAATTGATTCAGTTCTGTAGAACGAGATTCCAAGATCATAGACATCTGATATTCGTTCCAATAAATCAGTAAAATTAAAATTAAAATTCTTCTATGATATAGTGAGGTAATTGCCATATTTTTTTCAAATTAATAATGAATCAAATTCGAACAACAGCTCATCATATGATGTTTTTTATAGCGCCGAGTTCGAATATCACCTTACTTTTTTGATAAGACCCTCGCCAAGTCCCACAAGCCTCCAAATTTTGAAAAAAATCAACAAAATTTGGGGCTTGGCGAGGGTCCTATCAAAAAAGTAAAGCGATATTCGGACTCGGCGCTATAAAAAACATGACAAACGATATGCCATGCAACTTTTTTGATTTTGTTGATTTTTTTTTCCAAATTTGGGAGCTTGTGGAGTGCTTAAGAAGGGTCCTATCGAAAAAGTAAGGCGATATTCAGACTCAGCGGTATCGAAAATGTAACAAACGATATGCTACATGTTTTTTTTGATTTTTAAAATTTTGGTCGAAATTTTGAGGCGAGTTGCCCCCCAGGGGTTCTCACATCACACAACAAAAAAACATTTTTTCAATGTAGTACAAAAATGTCTCTTCGCAGGAATTTTTGTAAATTTTTAAATTATAACCCTGGAACTGTGTAAGCTCTTGAAAGTTGAGCTTTTCTGAAAAAAGTTCAACTTTCAATTTTTGAAACTTTCACGAACGCTTTTTAATATCCTTTGAATGCCCTTCGAAGTTCCATTTACCGATTTTCGCTATCTATCACCAATCTGGAGATACTTGGCGCCAAAGTTGAGTATTGTAACAAGAAATCTTCGAAGTCGAAAAACAAAAAAGCTCCACCAAAAACCCCCCGGGGAGGTCAGGGGGGGGGACAACGGTGATTACCTTACTTTTGGATCAAGGGAAACTGGTAAAAAAATTGTGAGCAAAATCGGAGGACCCAAGGTCAAAACGCGATCGAATTGACATGGAATGACCCATCAGCAGGATTTCCGAAAAAGTAACACAAAAATGATACAAAAAGCTTAATAAACACCTGAAATTCTACAATGACAGTTCTTGATTTTCCTCCGATTTTTTTCATCCCCAAGTAACACCCCCCCCCCATGATTTTTTGTAATTATTGATACCACAATTTTCACCTATGAGAGTTTTTAAATTAGGGAAATAATATTTTTAATGATATTTTCGATGTAAAAATTAATTCAAAAAAGCCCCCCCCCCCCCTCACCCCATTAATTTCTATTTCCAGGCTTTATCTGATTGTAAGCTCAAAGAGTCAGACAAAATGTTATCATGTCTCGTGAAATGCCTCAAAGTAAAATTTTGAAAAAATTAAAAATTTTTCAACTGACCATTTAGTAAAATTTTTAAAAATCGAAAAAGTCCAAATCTTCTGAAATTTTCCTAGTTCAAAAAATCGTTTGAAATCTGAAAAATTTTTACAAATCCAGAAAGTCTAAAATAAGGCTGACAAAATGGCTGAAAGTCAGCATGATCCCTGAAATTTTTCAAGTCCACAAAGTGAATGGTAATCTGAAAATTTTTTCAAATCCAAAAAAGTCTGACAAAATGTCTAAAAGTCAGTGTAATATAATTTCGTTACCTTTTTTGCGAGTTTAGTCATCGCCAAACCATACCCTATGCTAAAATCAAAAATTATAAAAGGATAGAAATTTTTTTTGAAATTATTTATCCCAAACTATCGTAAAATCTCATTCATTCAACAACTGCAGATCTCATGAAAATCAGTGACGTGTTCAAAGGTGTTTTAGGGACGTAAACAACCCTCAAAATTCCAAAAATTGGAAAAAATTATGAATAATGGGATTGAAATCATTGAATTTTTCCAAGGTAAAATTTTCATTCTACAATTCTACATTCGCTCAAGCTCAATAAATTCAACATTTCAATACTTTTTTTTCAAATTTTACATCAGATCAATTTTTAAAAAAAATGAAAATCCAATCCTTGAAATCTCCATTCATCCTACACTTCCGAAGAAGAAAACCAAAAAATTACAATTTCTCCAAATCATACGATTCTTCTTTATTTTTAAAATAATTTCAACTATTTAAGCTGGGTTGCCAAATTCGTACTTTTTCGAACACCGATTTAAAAATTTCGTATTGTACGAACTTTAACTGTGATCATCCCCCATCCCCCCCACAAGGGCAAAATGTTTAGGCGAAGAAGTTTATACCAAAAGTTCGAATTGTTCAGAAGTTGAAAAACGTCAAGTTTCATAACTTTTTTGTAACTGAAAATTTTCCGAAATTTAGAGTCGAGCCCCCCTCCCCCCTCTAACCGTTTCAATTCCATTGAATTTTTTCAGTGAAATGACATCACATCTCATACAGACTGAAGAGGTCAAAAAATATGGATTTTGATACCTATCTCATTCAATAACGTCAAAAAATTTCGATTTTTGGTCCACCCCTCCATCTTTCTGGGACACCTCGAAGTTTTAGCCCAAAATTACCTCATCTAAGTAGATTTCAGAGGTCAAAAAGTCTATCTACACATTGGTATCTAAATTAAAATTCATCAAAATTTCGAGTCGAGCTTCACCCCTTTACTTTCTTGGTGAAATAACGTCATAATTGAGCTGGAGATGTCCGAAAACTTACATTTTGATTGATCGCTTGATGGAATAAAAACTTTTGAATTTTGAATCCATATTTCTCCACTTGGTGGAACGTATTTCTGGTTAAGGGTCAAAATTACTCGAGAAATGGGTTCAGAGGCTTCGAAAACCTGAAGTGAGACGAAATGTTTGAAAAAAACACGTGAATTGAAGTAATAACGAGTGGGTTTCAATGTTGTAACTCAAAATGGAGAAAATTTCCTGAAATTGAAATTTCGTAAGCTCATAACTCAAAATATTTTTCAAAATTGAATATTGAGAAAAGAAAGAGAAAAAGCGGATTTTTTTCTTCATTTTCAAAACCATCAATTTTGTAAATTTCTCATAAATATGGATTTTCTGGCCAAACTAAGGGTGCTATGAAAAAAATGCATGGGATAAAAATTGTAGAGCTTTAAATTTCCTTTCTCTTAAGAGCTAATAGTTTTTTTCGAAGGGGCTTAGTCATCGAGATTTTTGCAGTCACTTTTTTTTCAATTTCATAATCAATGAATTTATAAATGGGCCACCCTGTAAAACAGGTAGAAAACTTTTTTCATGTAACCCAAACGTTCTCACGCGAAAATAGAAGCATCATAGTACGCAAAGACATCAAAAAACATTTTCTCAAAATCAACTTTCTGAATATTGGCCCTTTTCACAAAAAACGCCACAATTGTAGAAAAATTGAAGAGAAATAAATTGAAATTTATTCACTAAATTTCTTTTTTTTTTCAAGGGTGAATAGTTCAGTGCAATTATTTTTCAATTTGTAGCAAATCTCACACAGAAAAATGACAATAGATTCTGATTTGATCCTATTTTCTGAGTGAAATTTCAATTTTCATTGGTGAAAATGAGCTTGTGCAATAACTTGACTTCAGTTAACGTGATGCAATGAAAATTTTTCAAATTTCATCCGTCTGATCTCTTTTGAACACGAAAGGATTAAAGCTCATGATTCAAAAAATCGATAAAATTGAGGACATGATGCTCCAAAAAAATACCATTTATACCATAGCATTGGACAAGTTTTGTGTCTCCTTCAAAAATCAAAATAAGTAACAGTGAGGAAGGAATTGATTTGAAATTTGTTCTATTTTTTAAACCAGATCTTGAAATTTGCTGATGCTATTTAATTTCACCCCTTGTACCCTTCTCACCTCCTCTCCCCCCCATTAATGTACAAAATGTCTATCTTTCATCAAATTTACCCCCATTCTCTTCTCGAATATACCAATTTTCATTCTTCTATTATCAATATCCGCACTTCTCATTCAAAATACTCGAATCGTCATTCGACTGGAATTCGTCTATCAGCAGATTTTTCACTTATTTACCAACACAGACATGAAATCCAGCGAATAAACGCTGGCAAATACGTATTTAAAAGACCGATAGATACGTGTTCGTCTCATTTGACAATATTCAACGCTTCATTTCACGTAATAACGAAGAACGCGTAGTAGACATCACAGATTAGCATATCTTCCTTATCAAATTTACTCGTTTTTTTGCCAACTATGGTAATACAAACTCCGGAATCGATTATTATAATAATTCGGTACGAATTTTCCTCTCAAAATCCATACTATTTACAGGTATATTTGCAATTAGATCGAGACTCGAACCGTGTCTGAATTTCAAACCCACTTTGAGCATACTTCACGTTCTAACGTAAGCACACGCGACATATGCGAATATAACGTTAGTTATTGCTCGACAGGAATACTAAACATCTTCCAACATACATTCTCGACACTCTACGTTCCAATAGTTCCCTTCGAAGAAGCATTAGTGGGCCATGACAATCTCATCTCTCGTATAAACTTATCGAAGACGCACTCCATCGGGGAATTTCCCAAAAAATACGTACATCTGCCGCCATCAAACCAGAACATCCATATAGAGCGTCCATAATAAGCATAAAAATAATCTAGATTAGCTCATTAGAAAGGTAAATCAATCGACTCGCGTATCGGTTTTTAAATATAAACGTAACGGGCTCTAAGAAAAAACCATAACAAATCAAAGTCGGCCAGATAAAACGCGAGTAGAATTTACCAACCACTGAATTCCGACAAAAGGACCACATCGATAATTAGCATAGTAATCTGTAATAGTACGGCGAGGAGGTTAACGTTCGAAATGTACACAATGCGAACGCGTGTGCACTTCGAATAAGCCGCAAAACATGCTAAAATGTTTAACAATTTGAGTAAACATCGCAATAATCGCTTTTTTTAGATGTATTTCATCTAAAAAAATATCTCGTGTGGGAGCCAAACGAGGGTTTTTTTTTTCGGGCGTAGCGAAAAATTAATTAACGAAACGGTGCCCGGCTCGTGTGTCAACAAAGTTGATATATTTTTCCAGTCGAAAAAACAACCTCGTCGAGATCTTTTTACGTTATAAGGCCGAAAAATCCACGAACTAGTTGAATAGCTGGTGATATATGGATGGATGCGAATGCACGCTCATCTGCATTTATACATCCTCATGAATATGTATTACTTATTCGAACCGAGCACTGAAACTGGGTAATTGGTTGGTTCGAATGTGCCCACATAGGTTATCAAAAAGCTCTCGGCGTTATCACGAGTTATCGTTTACTTTCATGAATGGTTGCGATGTGACTGATAAAAGTGGTTATTTTAAGCTCGTACGCGACTCACTTGCAATAATACAATCTATTGTGAGGAGTCACATGTACAGTCCAGCCGGGCGTCCTGCTACGGTTCAATTTCTGCTGAATCTCTTGCAAGTTCTGATCGGGACATACACTGTTCCAACCTTGAAACAACATTAACAACACCAACACCGAACGATCATCACTATCAAATAATCACACCGAAGGGCAGCAAAAAAAAAACTTTTTCGATGACGCCGACACGCGACACGATCACAAACACCACCAAAAGGCAAAAGGCCCGTCACAATAAAAAATTTCCACCGATGAGTGGCAATTTACGTGTATTTTTCGGTCGCGAGCACAGCTCCGGAAAACATACGACAATTAAGCACCGTAAATATAACTCTGATTACTCGCAGAAAACACTCGTTCAAACTTTACTGTTCTATATTCGCGCGCGTCTACGTTCAACGCGCTGATATTAAACGCATGCTTATCAATAGACCACCGACCAAAGTTGACTCGCGGTCAGCCTAGAGAGCGTATCTTTACGTAAGTAGTGTTGAGCTAATGACGCTGTGAAGGTTCACAGATGGCGTACCTGCTCCGAAATAGTACTTTGGTTCGAGCATAGAGAACGTGACGAGGTGTTGGAATGGGCAGAGGACGAGCGGGGGTTTCAATTGCACAAGAATTATCGCAATGAGTTTCAGATAAGCGGAAAGCGAACACCGGACACCATATCTGGTTCGTATGGAAATCGAGTCGCCAAACCTGTGTCGTTTGCACATCCGAATACTCGACCTTCGTAAGAATCCGCTTGCGGAATTATCCATAAATGGTAAATCTGCTAGTGGAGATCGGTCGGACAATTTCACAAGTGTCTACAGCTCTAAGAGCGTAATGTCTCGAGATGGTTTCGTTTGATATTTAATGGAAATTCGAGAGAAAAGTAATCATAGACCAGACAATACTTTAAATGGATCGCAAGTGGTTTGACACCTCTTTTAATGAGACCAAATATCGAAAATTTAATGAACAAAGCCCTATACAATCCCAAAACAGTTCGTATTCTTACGGGTGATTCAGTTTTAAATTTTTGGAAAATTAAAATTTGAAATCATGTTCCACTAATACGACAGAATCTTAATCTAAAGTCTATCAAGAAAAAAAATAAGCCTTTATGCAAGTTTTTTTAAGGAACTTTTTTTGAGGGCCCATCCCCTTTTCATGAAAGTCCCCTATCTCCGCTCCTAAGGCCCTAATTGAAAAATTTTTCAAACAAAAGTTGTAGATCGAAATCCTACAAATAATTTTGATCATTAAGAAAATTTCGATTGGACCCCTCCTTCTTCTTCAATTTTACATAACACACCTGGAAATCATCTGGTGGTTTACATACGTATTATGCAAAATTGGAGGGGAAGGAGGGGTCCAATCGAAATTTTTGTAATAACCAAAAGTATTCCAAAGACCTTAACCTTCAACTTTTGTTTGAAAAATTTTTCAATTAGGACCTTAGGAGCGGAGATAGGGGACTTGGGACCTTAGGTATAGAGATAGGGAGATTTTTTCGGAAAGAACGTGGGGTTCCAAAAAAGGGCATCCTTAAAAAATGATATATTCGCTCATTGGTTTATTGAATTGCCTGGTCAAATTACAATTGAATCGACCGTTTATGGAACCTAAATTTTTCTCACTTGACTGTACTGAAAGCCAAAGTTGCATCGAGATACTGTGATCAGTACCTACTATTGAACAGAGATGGGCAAGATCATTTGATCTTAATTGATATTGATCTTAGATCACTTGGGAAATAATCAAAATAATGGTGATTCAAGATCATTAATGAAATTTTTGAGAAATGATCTTTGGCAAAACCAACCTAGACGATACAAGCCATGAAGGTGAAAAGGCAACATCGCATTTTCGAGGCGTAGACAGCCGACTTTCAAATCGGTTTTTCACCATAACTGGGGAAATATTTGTCAAATCGAAATTCTGACGACATAAAAATGAAAGAAAATTTTCCGCTCTACAATTTTGCTTCTTATCAATATTCATCAAAAACGCTTAGTTTGCTCGGAAAATAGGAAAATGTGAAAATTCGCATATCCAAGAAAACAGTTTTTCAACGATA
>FIZU01026075.1:0-13759 GCA_900064475.1 Pseudococcus longispinus
ATATGTCATCAAGAGCATCATTACCAACAACTTTGTGAAAAAAAATCTTTGCCCCAAATTTGTCCGAGTAAAATGTCTAATTTGACTGAACTAAGAAAATTCAACTATTTTTGATGGAATTTAGACTGTACTTTCAGGATCGTACCTTAGGTACTTTTAAGCTCTTTTTATTTTTTTTTACGAAACTTTCGATTAAATTCACCACACGATTGAAAATGTTTACAATTTTATTAGATTTCAATATATTAAGGTGCATGACTCTTGATGCAACAATGCTACCAAAGCCAACATGGACGAAATACAATTCGGAATAATCCAATACGAAATATGTGTGAACAATGACTTTTTTTTACATATCGAATGGTTTTTTTATCTAGAAAATTTTTGTAACTTAACAGTAAAAAAAAAAAAAAAAATCGAAGTACCTAACTAAAATCCCATCTGAATTTTTTCAATAAAATGTGAAAAATCAGTTACTTCCAAAAGTAAAATCCATGACTTTTTTAAGACCACGTAATCCCTGCCAACTCTCTATGAAAAAATGAAAAATCGGATCATAAAATTCTCGATCAATTTTAATACCCGAAATGTACCTTAAGCCTGTTTAAACCTAATTAATTCGATTTTAATATAGAAGGCAATTGATGTAATTAAGGATATTTTTTTTTGGTACAAATCTACTTAATCTAATCAAATATAAATTCAGAAATATTGAACTTAGATCCATCTTAGATTCAATTTGAGAAAATATGTTCAAATTACACCAAACTAGATCAAATCGATCGTTGTTTATTTGATCTTAACAATCCAAATCTGATCAAATTTTGTCCGAATAAATCAAATCATTCCAATTTTTGAACCAAATTAATCAAATCATATCAAACCCATTTTCCCACCAATCGCCCTCACCTCACCTCACCCACCATATTCAAACCAGTCGCTAATTTCCGCCGAAAATCCGTCAAACCCCCACTCTCCCGACCATTCCAGGACCGCACGAGGGCGCGGATAATAAAACCGATCATCTTGAAAATTTTTCGACACGATATCCGACTTGCTTTATATCTCGCATCACGAATACGTAAAAAGAAACGAGCCCTTGTGCGAGCAGAGGGTTTCATCGGGATAAACTTCTTAAACTGGCGAAGCTCTGGCATACGGTGGCCGGGGGCGACCCGGGAGGGAGTTATTTTCATAATTTAATTAAACTTTGCACATTTCGCTTGGGTTTTTATCTTCGCTATTATTTTCAATATACGCGCCGTTTAAAGGCGTTATTCTTTGGTGTATCGCCACGTTGTAGTACCGATCATTAAATTATAATTATTCGCACTTTCGACGTTCGTTTAATCTTTCGGTCGCTCGTTAAACTTTCGCCTAATAAATATATATAGCGAAAGCTCGTGAAAATTTTTACAAACGCCATCGTGCATCTCTCCCTGTCTACGTACGCGAGTGGCGTACGTTCGAAAGAAAGTATAAAATAGGATAAAAAAAAAACAACCAACAAAACGACGAAGACGACAAACGTATAGAAAAAATAATCACCTGTAAAATTTACAACCTCCATAAAGGTCTGCGGGCTCGTTGGCAGGACACCGACGACGACCAAAGCTCGACGACATCTAACGCATTGTAAACTCGACACAAAACCACATTTAGCCAGTAATTTAAACAACTTTCAATTATGGATGAATCACTTCGAGCGTAAAATACTAATAACCCGTACGTACGGATAACTTTATTACTATCTTGTTGCTGTCGGAGTTGGGCGATTTTCCTCGCACGCTCGCACCAACCCTCGTAGCACACGACTCCGTATTGTATACTTATTAGCCTTTTATTGAAAACCCGACGACGAAAACGTTCGCCGAGCTACGTAGTAAAAAGCCACCAAACCAACTTTCCAACTCGTTCTAATCGAATTCCTATACACAACGTAATCGTACACACAGATCGATATAATTATCTCTCTGTGTCGAACTCGAACCGGGTCTTGCTGGCATTATAATCGAGCGCAATAAATCGTCTATCGTCGTCTTCATTCGGCCAGCACGTGTTACATCATATAAAATAGATGTACGGTTTACGTACTTTACTTACGTACGTACTTTTGTGCCTGCGCAAATTGTACTCACGTCAGGTATTTCGTAGTGTAACGTATCTATAACTTATTCAATATTCGTAAGTTTAGATACTCCGGTTCGTTCTTAAACGTGAAGTGAGTCTGGGTACATTCTTTTAATTGAATTTCGAAAGGTACCTATAGGAGATGGTGGAAAATCAACCCAAATGAGATTACATACATATGTATCAATGTGTTAGGGGTCTTTGTGATGGGTTTCCTGGCACCCTAAGTGATTGTAATTGATGCTGAGCACGTGGAAATGGGAGTGAGGATGTAAGTACGAGTGAAGTATGTGATGGGTGTGTGTATATTGTGCCTGGGGGAGTTTTATTCGAATTATTTATGGGGAGAAATTGCTTCGAGGGGGCTTAAAGTGAACACAGACAAGTTACAGAGTCGAGAATGTGTTTCAAAATTTTTTTTCATTATTGAAAGAAATTACAGGATGAGAAAATGTATTGGTTTATGAAGGCTGAGGGTAGGGTAAGTTATGAGAACGATCAGAAAGACTTCCATTGATGAGATTTTAAGATAATAAATGCCTACCTATGAGTATGTTAGGCCTGGCAACTAACTAGTTTCATTTCCTCTTCGCACCTTGAATTTAGTTCAATTAAAAAATGCAATTTTCAAATTGAATTATTTATCGATCATACTACATTTGTATACACAAAAATTTTTTTCCAAAAAATTTTGATCGATTCATTTCAAGGCCTTAAATTCGATCGAAAAACTCGACTAAATCGTAGTCGAGAAAGATTTTAGAAGAAAATTCGATGAAGCTGGAGAAAAAAATGAAACGTATCAAAATCGTAAAACTAAAAAGAAAACAACAAAAACAAAAGATTGATTCCCAAAATTATTCCTTAGTTTCTAACAATACTTGTTCTTGAATAAAACTTTTCCAAATTTCAAAATACTCGTACCCTCTTCACGCTGATTTTTCTCAAGTTACAAAGATCTGTCTTCATTCAAAACTGAAAACTAGGCGTGAAATTATCCTTTCGCCCACATTCGAAGTGTTTATCTTACGAGAAATTCCAACAATACGAAAAGAATTTTTTTGGTTGGTCAAATATCTTCATCATCATAAAGCTATAAGTACAAATTGACAAAATTAAAATGCTCGACTAATTTTCAATCAGCTGTTAATTTTGCTAGGAAGCTGATTTTTTTCCAATGGAGAGCTCTCAACGAGTACATTATACGAAAATTATAGCAGAGGGCATAAATAATGATTTTGGAGGCCCCAAATTTTGTAGAATATGTGCCAAAATGGAGATGCCAAAAATTTGAAAAAACAAGATTTTTAATAGTATTTCAATTGCAAATACAATTTTTTTTTTAGCTTCGTAGGAAGGGAGTTTTATAAGTTTTGTTCCAAAAAACAAAATTTTTTTAATCGTTCTTCCAACGAATCGTTCGTGAACGGTTTTATTACTTGTAGTTTCGAAGTCCACGTTTCAAGAACGAGTGAATTATTCATTCAGAAAGATGAGTCATCAATCGTTCTTCGAATGAATCGGTCGTGAACGAAATATCACATGTTTTTGAGAGAATCGTTCGCGAACGATATTATTACATTATCCAAAATTTTTGTTTCAAGAACGAGTGAATTATTAATCATTCGTTCGTGAAAATGAGTCGTTTTTCGTTCTTTGAACAAATCGGTTGCGAACGAAATATTCCTTTTTTTGAACGAATCATTCTTCTAGAGCTTGAAAAACCCGGAGACTCGTAAATTTTTCAAATTGATATAAAGTAAATTATATTTTTTAATATGTTGGAGTTTATAAGGAAGGCGAGGGAACAAAAGGAATATAATTCTAAAAATTTTCAACTTCATTAAAAATTATGAATAATTTAGTCAAAAAAATTATGAAAATTGTTGAAAGTGAATAATTGAAGTGAAGTGATCAAAAATTTCATAAAAATCAGCGCAAATATTGCAAAAATTGTCAAAAAGTCGTGAAAATTGTTAAAAATGTAGTAAAAAGTATTTTAATTGTCGTTAAAGTAGAGAAAATATCGTAAATGTGATTATGAATTCATAAAAACTGTAAAAAAATCTCATAAAAGTTGTCAAACTTTTTCAAAAAAATCGTTAAAAAGATGTGAAAATTGTCGAAAATTTTGTTAAAATTGTCAAAATCTTCACAAAGAGTAGTATAGATAAAGGTACGTAAAAATATTGTAAAAACGCATCCAAATAGATTAAAATTTTCGAAAATTTCCCAATAATTGTCCAAATTGTCATAAAAATTGATGAAAACATCGTAAAAATGTCCAAATTAAAATTCATGAAAACTGTCGAAAATCTTGAAAAAATTGATAAAATTTCCTTTCAAATCACTTCGAATATGCAAAAAGTTAAAAAGAAGTCATTAAAATTGTAGAAAATATCATATAAATACTTGAAATTGTCAAATAAATCGATAAAAGCTTCGTACAAATGGCTAAAATTTTATGAATACTATCGCAAATCTCATAAAAACTGTTGAAATTTTCCACAAAATTATTTGAAATATTAAAAAAATTATCAAAACATAATGAATCACAAAAAGTAGTAAAAATATTATAGAAACAGTAAAAAAAAATAAAGAAATCCGCCGAAAATCTCGTAAAAGCTGCTAGAATTTTTACAACATTCTCCAGAATTTACTGATTTTTACGAAAATTTATGAACATTTTCTAACGATTTTCAGGAATATTTTCATTTCTTAAAAGCTTTTCGATACTTTTTATGAATTTTTTCATCTTCCAAACCGGAATTAATGGTTTTCTTGAAAATTTAAGGAACTTTAACAAGATTTTCCAACAGTATTCATGATCATTTGACCGTATTTACAATAATTTTACCATTTTTTGTGAAAATTTTGACAATTTCGAAAAAATTTTCGACGATTTTCATGATTTTTTTGGCAATTTTTATCATAATTGTAATAAATATTACGAAAATCTTGAAGGGTTTACAATTTTTGTCATTGATTTGTGATTTTATGACCACTTCGATGACGTTTTTACCAAATTTTATGTGAATTTCAATAACTTTCATATTATTTTCAATAATTTTCATGATTGTTTGACTTCTTTTACAATATTTTCGATAATTTTTTTTAAATTTTCGACGTTTTTATAAAATTTGAACTACTTTTAGAACATTTTCCATATCCATCAATTCATTCATATATATAAAATCCACGGCGTGTCCGTCCGCCCGTAACGCTGATATTTTGCGTGACTTTTTGACATTTGATCATACTTTATGTTGATGACATTTTAAAAAAATCCAAAAATGACCAAAAATATGATTTTTACCTTAAAATGATAATTTTGACTAAAATATTCGCAAATTTGACAAAAAAAACGACAATCGACGAAAAATAACGATTTTAATCAAAATTTACAATTTTTACTTCGAATTGACAACTTTGACCCAAAAAATTACAATTTTGATAAAAATGACAGTTTGTACCAAAAAAATGATGATTTCGATCAAAAACGGTGAGTTTGACCGAAAATGACAGTTTTTACCTTGAAATGACAATTTTGACCAAAAATTCACAATTTAGGCAAAAAAACGATTGATGAAAAACAGATATTTTGACCAAAAATGACACTTTCTACCCTGAAATAATAATTTCTACTTAGAAAATCACCATTTTGACAAAAAATTACAGTTTGGACTGGAAAATAAAAAATGACAAAAAATTATGACTTTGACCAAAAATGGCAATTTTAACTAAAAACTGAGACTGTTTTTTTGAATGAAATTACACAAAGAACGATCTCGAGAACCTAAAAAACCTGAATTTTGATCCCTTACTCGATTACGTCGAAAATTTTTTAATTTTGACCTCATCACCTTCACAAAACCTTTCAGGGTTTCACCCCAAAATTATCTCAGAAATGCATTTCCGAATTCAAAAATCATGCATTTCGACGCCAATTCAAAATTTCCCAAACCCCACTTCCAGGAATTGGCACCTCCATTCAAATCTGCAGACTTATAGTCGGAGGAAATTTTCATACTTTTTCATTTTCACCTTTGCTCATGGTCACATACCCCGCAAACTAATACTTCTCGACATCTCGACTTCCTCTTTCTCATACCTGTTAAAAAAAAAACCACTTCATATACCTATTCCCACCTACTACGAGTAATTTATTCTTGAAAACCTTCAAGTGCATCAGCTGGTTATTCTTTCTTCGAGCTCGACCAACAACCAATTTCAACTTCGATGTCAGCCATGAAATCTAATCCATTGCCTCTTGATTCTGAACAACAACCATTCGATATCCTTATCACAAACAATTACCGTACCTCATATCATTTAAAGTCGACTTGTTTAAAACAATTCGTACATCGATAAAAATGACGACTCGTCGTTTGAAGAAAAGCAACAACGGTAGATATAATGTTTAATCCTTACGGACACCGTCTTTCGATACCATCGATTCGTAATGACTTTACCCTTGGACATACTAAACATAGGTATATACATACGAGAGAACTGTCATCGAGAACCTTTATATACCTATCTAAAACTCACACTAGTTTACTTACCGCTTACCTATGCAGAGTAATTTTATACACTCGGACGAATTATACTATTCGAAGAGTACATACGCAGCACTCTGACCTAGTTCTTCGTATCGCAGAAACGAGTTAACGATGGAAAAAAAAAATACGTAAGAATCCAACCCTTATGAATTAATAATTATTTTTCACTCGAACTGATACGTCATAATACGTAATATACGCGGTACTCGAACCTTGGCAATATTTGTAATTTCACCCAAGTATAAAGTGCTCGGTCGACTCGACGATGCCACGCTACGTCGTGTT
This sequence comes from Pseudococcus longispinus, assembly GCA_900064475.1. Taxonomy (NCBI): domain Eukaryota; kingdom Metazoa; phylum Arthropoda; class Insecta; order Hemiptera; family Pseudococcidae; genus Pseudococcus; species Pseudococcus longispinus. The sequence continues at coordinate 6,978 of FIZU01026075.1, forward strand.
GTGTGCTTTTCAAAGTCTCGAAATTATTCATAATACCAAACGTCGGCTTGGTATTCTCTTTCTCTGTCTGCTTGGCGTGTAAACGTACAATGAACACAGTCAATTACCAACTTAAGATAGTTATCAAGATTTTTAGTAATACAAACTAAACGATTAAACGCGTAGTTCAACAAGTGACTCGAATACAGACAGACGCTGGTTCGAGCCATTTTTCGAGGTTTTATTATTGGCGCGAGAGAGCGAGAAAAACTCGTGCAAATATTGTAAATTTCGCACCGGACTGTTGTCCTTTTTATTTGCAAAACTCGCAGCACACGTGTTGGTAATTGCGTCTGGCTGGCTGAAGAATAAAACGCCAGCAAATTTTTTCCCCGACACGTATCATTAACCTTTTTAGTCGGCCCAAAGTATGCGGACAATTTGCGGTTTACCAGCTCGCCAGAGGTAGCTGCGACCCGATGAGTTGACTGGTTACAACTCACGAAGTATCGCCTCGGTTTTGGTATAATCGTATAATGCGAAAGGTAAAAACCGCAGAGTTTGAACATTTGCTCGAGTAAAATCAGCCAAAACGTGTCAATTTTTTTAAAACCATCGGTTATTATTTTCCATCGATGACGAAAAATACCACCTTGATGAGACGGCGTGGTTTTTCGAGCTTCCTCGCGACGAGACATCTCGCAGATGGGCTTTCTCGTCAGCTTTTCGTGCTCGATTTCGATTCGAACTATGTTTATTTTCTTTTCGGCATTGTAACGCGACTGGCCCGATGCCACGTTGCTTTCATTTTATATTAATGACTTCTATCAATCTTGTTTCGGCGAGGTGGCGGCGAAGTTTACGATAAATCAAGACTTATGCTTCAATGACGACGGTTTTTTATTCTCTCGCAGCGCGTTTCTGTCGCGTTTTGTACCGATTCATTCATCGGCATCGTGGAATGCGCGACGTTGTCTCGTTTTGGTTTCCGTCGAATTAGAGAGCGTACCATCGCTAGAGTCTTTTTTTTTCGGTATAGGTAAAATGAGGTTGACGAATCCGAGACTCTGAGTTTTTTCTCGCAGGATTTTTGTTCCAGTTACCGGTCAGAGGGGAGAGGTGAGCGAGATTTAGATTTACTGGATCGTTGAATTCCTGGCAGAGGAAACCAGGTTACGAGAGATTATCGAAAACGAATTACGTTGAACCAATTTCGTTTCCGATTTGGTCGATTTTTAGGGTTCGTGAGTTTATTAGATCATTTTAAAGAAGACTTCCTGTTTTGAAAAGAATGAATTTTTCAATTAGGTTGCCTCAAAAGTAGTCCTTGAAATACTAAAAGATGCTCAGAGAAGTTTTCAAGTAACTCACGAGAAGGAGTACGACTACTCTAAGTGAGTTTCCGAGTCAAAGACAACTCAAAGTTTGCTACGATTTACGAGTAATTGAACCATTAGAATTTTCATAAGAGCTAATTTCTGGCGAAAAATTAAAACCTGTGCGACGTTGCCAATAATACATTCTCCATTGGAAATTCAACCACCGGTGAAATCACAGATAAATTTTCTCAGAGACAAATTATACGATTGGATCTAGCAGATTTTTAGACGTAAGAGCTACAAAAAATTCATCTGAAAATTTTGCCTAATTCTAATTACGAAGGGGCTAAACTCTTCTGAAGCGTTTTAGCTCCCTCAATACTAGATTCAGACATGTAAAAGTATTCAAATTATCGAAAATATGATATAAATGGACCATTGTTTCACATTTTCCTTCAGGTTGGCCACTTTATCAAATGTTTGAAAAATGCAACGTTGCCAATAATTCATTTCGTACTTGATAAATTAAGTTTTTCGGATAAACTTGGCATTTAAAATTTTAAATAATAGATGACATCGGCTCTCAAAAAAATATTCATTCAGAAAATTTGCCCCATTCGAAACCGAAGGAACTAGTGACCTTCGAGCTCAATAGTTCCTTCGGTATTGGATTTAGTCAAAATATACACAAAAGCGAATTTATAATGCCAAATGACTATAAAATGTTTACTGATAAATTCTTCAGATAAGAATTTTTTTGATGTATACTTCAGAATGCAATGTTGTCAATAATCCAATTTGCGGTAGAAGAATTTTACTGCCAGATTTATTATTTCAGAATGCAATGTTGCCAATAATCCATTTTGAACTAGAAGAATTCCACTATACCAAAGTTCATTTGCTTTTCAAAATTCAAATAGATGATCTGGTCCTTAGTTAGGATGTTTCCAAGTCAAGGCACCCAGGGGCATAGAAATTCAGTAAAATTTTTGAAGAGAGCTCCAATGCAGTATTCCGACCAAAAAATTAAGAAAAAATGGTTTAAGCAAAAAAAGAAAAGAAAAAGAAAAAGAAAAAGAAAAAAGGAACATGATTTTGGAAAGGATTTTTGGAAAAATTAGAAAAGAAGAAAGCTTTTACTGTTTCAGCGAAACAAGGGCAAAATTTTAAAAAACGATCAAAAAGTAAAAATTAATCATTTTTGGGCATTCAATAACACAAAAAATTGCGAATAAAGAAAAGGGGAAGACTTATTGTGATCTAAAAATATCCTGAAAAAAGGGAAAATTTGCAAATTCTTCCAACCAGGGCAAAGTGTTACGCCCTGGTTGCCCTTGAGCTAGCTACGGGCCTCAGGATGATAATTTTGAAGGGGCCAGTGCCCTTTGAGCTTTCAAAGCCTTGTAGTTTATTCGATATCGCATTCTGTCTTTACATTCCTCCAAATGGTATATTTTGCGTACAATATTTTAAAATGCGACGTTGCCAATAATGCATTCTGAACTAGATGAACTGATCAATGAATTATCATATCCATGTTCGTTGATCATTCCCAATTTATACTTCAACAAATGAAATTATTCACGGAGCTAGTTTCACTCTATAAAAACACCGATCGTAACTTTTTGCCTATCTTCAAATGTGAAGGAACCAACGCTTTTTGAATCTTGATGGCACTTTTAATAGCATTATACTCAATATGCAAATAAGCTAATTTTTAGCCCAAAATAAATGCTACAAAGGTGTACTGATTAGACCAATAAAGGACATTTCTAGAACAATATTTCAAAATGCGACGTTGCCAATAATGCATTCTGAATTCGATAAACTGAATAGTTCTATTCATGTTCTTTAATCATTTCTAATCAACAGATGTATAAATCGATTAGTGGACTTGACCAAAAACTAATGGTGCCTCAAAATATACCAATTATGAATTTTTGCCTACCATCAATTCTGAAGGATCCAAATACTTTTGAATTGTAGATAGACTTAACTTGCAAATAATCTGATTTGTGATTTGAAATCAATTGTACAACGTGTACCGATTAGATTTTCCGACAGATGATTTTTGGCGCGAAATTTGGAAATGCAGCGTTGCCAATAATGCGTTTTGTATACAGGAATCATGTTCTGACACCTCATAAAGAGAATAATTTGCAAATGTTGTATCTTTCCACTTCTAAAGCATTGAGCCATTGATGTATTGAAAAGCTTTTGCCAATTTCTTCAATATTGGTGCAAAGCAAAATTTTCAAATGATATTTTCACAGGCAAATTTCTGGTGTCATAAGATCGATTAGTTCACTCTTCATTTACATTAATGACGATGCTCATAATCATAATTTGGTGAGTATAAATCACAGTTTAAATGGACATTTATAGAAATTAATTCTACTTACGAATGCACTTAGCCACTTTTTCATTCAAAGGGACGGGAGGGCCATAAAAGCTCAAAATATGAGATTTCGACAGCCCTGCAATACTGACTACGATCAAAAAATCTACCAATATGGCTTCGAAACTCACCTAAAACACATAAAACAAACAAAAATCTTTATTAATATTTGCGATCTAATTACATTAAATTTAACTACGAGTACATAAGTAATTACACCATCCAAAAAAGCTCCCCTCCTCCACCTCTGACCCTTCCATCTCAATCCCATCCAATAAATAAACACCGCCATCTCGCACCCTTAATCCTGGAAAAAACACCCTTCGCAGGCAAAAACGAACGCAATAATCTGCCTTTTAAAATTTCCATCCGTATCTCATTCATCTCATCCAAATACGATTCGCCGAACCGCGTAAATAATTAGCCAAAACGCGAACCGGGTCACCCAGGCTATCACCTTAAGCCTGTACACTTTCATTGACTCGAATATTAAATTCTTCTCGTATAAACTAGAATCGTCGACGTTCCACGAGCCTTTTCCAGCATAATAAATACAACTTGTAAACGATATTACGAGGCGTTTGAATTTTCACGAAAATTACCACCCTTTCGCAACCGTATCCTTTTCACTGTACCTAAACGGAAACAGGCTGGTGCTGTATGCCGGCTAGGTACATATTTAGGCACTTAGATACAAATCAAAACAAACCTCTGGTATACACCATCCGACTCCGTACTCCCCACCAATTTCTTATCTGGTTCAATGAACTTGCGCGCAAAGAGCACGTACATTGAGCTAGTCGCCGAACCGAGTAAATAGCAAAATAAATGGGTCATTTCGCGTTAAATTATCCGATCGCTTTAATTTCTCGTCGCCGTTCTTCCCAAACTCGCAAATCGTATCGGTTCGATTGCCGCCGAAATGCTATAAAACTCGTTTCGGCAGCATAATTTACCATCGAGTCGTCATTAGCCTTTTTCTCTCGCAGCCCGATACCAATTACACCCCTTAAAAGTACCTCTCTTTAAGAGGATCGCGCCGCACGAGCATGTTGTATAACAGGTCACCTGGGCATGGTACTTTACACGCTTCGTATACGTATAAATCGTAGGTAAACGAGATGGTGGCGTTTTTTTTCCTGCACACAGACACGACCACCTTATAATCTGGACACGAGCGAGGTGTGGGTCTCTAGGGTGGCAGGGTTTTTATAATTAAAACTCATCAACGAATCCATGGCCATCATCGCGAGCCCCAACAGCTGCCATTTTCGTATGTGGACACCTGTAATGAGCTCCTAACCAAACACGAGCACCTGTTTCACGATCATCTTCCTTAACATTGTACAAAATGCTGAGTCCGAGATGTTGTAAAGCAAATGAAGCAACGTCGAATCGTCGTCCGTTCGAATCCGACGAATAAGGAATCGAACATTCGACAATCGAGATGAAAAAAGCTACACCGACGAGACGAAGGAAACGTAGCATAAAAATGGCATCGAAAGAAGACATCCTATACACACGTATTCACAATACCACTCGATACCATACCAAATACGCTGAGTTTCTTTGCAATTGCACATCTCGTTGTCGGATTAAACGACTCGGCCCGAACCCGAATAGTACCCTAAGTTCGTGTATTGAATAAAGATTGCCACAGCTGTCATCGAAATCATGTACATGTTCTCCGGTTACGCGGACCAGCAAACGACCAACATAAAGAAGAGAAAAAAACCTCTCTCGGAGTATTTCACGCTTCTACGAACAAGTCTATGCATTTCATCTCGACTCGAGAATCAATTAACATTCGAATAGTTCATAATTTCATACAGACGTCGTCTTCCTCTAACAGAAAATCTCTTCTGCGCAACGAGCAACTATTACCATTACACTGGGAGATCTTTTTTCGAAGGCGATCGTGCTTTTCTATTTGTCATCAACGTATCGCACAACCCAGAGAAAGTGTACGCGAATTACGTAACGACTCATTTAATACATTAGATGACCATTTTTTCCCTCTACGGTTTTTTTATTCCTCATTCGTGACCTTTCGTTTTTTTTTTTTTTTAGCAACGTTGTTATTATACTCGCGAGTCCACGTCCGATATTGCTCTCTCGATTTCATTGCGGTTGTGTCATGTACGAAAATTCGCTCCGAATCTTAATTTTTAATTTATTCTTCCCTTCGTCGCCCTGCTCTGCCCTGCGTAACGTCGCCATTCTTGTGTGGCTCGATGAGCAACACTTCGAAGGTTTTTGACGCCAGACCTATTAAGACGTAATGCCATTCGTTATCTGGACTGATAACACGAGTATTATCGTGTACACGTCGTGTAAGTTTCGAGATGATTTCTGCTCGAATTTTATTTTAATCGTACCTTTTTTTTTTGTTTCTCATGGCGTACGTAGTCTCTTTGATGCAAAGAAAACATAGTACGCAGTGGGTAAATTTTACGTACGTATGAGATGCTCGCACGTACGTAGAGAGTATTTCCAATCGAGGTGGAAAAATTCGACGTAGTTGGATACGAGCTGAGTTATCAATAAGTGGCCAAAAACCAGGGCCATTAGTTCGCATAAATGCAAATTTTATTTCGTAATTTTCAAGTATCGCGAATACACCTGTATTTGATTTCGGTTTATCTAATTTACGAGCAAACTTATCGATTAGGTTGAAATTTTTATTGGCTGATTTGTTTTACAAAATGGCGTCTTGTACGTGGCAAAAATGCATGATTTCGATAACGAATTTCATCGGGGTTTTCTTTAAAGGACAGATAATTATTCTTGATTAGATTTCTGATAGATACCCACTGGATTTGAGATATTTTCTCGACCAAAATGTCAAAAATAAAATTTAAAAAGGTGCTATTTTGAATGACAGATAAAGGGATTGAGTTTGCAAATCATTCAGGCCAAATCTAAACAAAAAAAATGGATTTTATGTGGGTAAGAAAAATATTTTTCAATTTTTCAACAAAGAAATCGCCAATTAACAGGGTGTCTACTAGGGTGGAACGATTTTGACTTTTTTTCGAAAATCAAAACAGCTGACGGCATAAACGATGTCATTTGGTGTCAAAATA
>FIZU01026082.1:0-11717 GCA_900064475.1 Pseudococcus longispinus
AATTGTATGATTTTCTAGAACGATTTCCAAAATTGAACAATTCTCCAAAATAATCAAGTAATTTTCTTGAACGATTTCTAAAATTGAATAATTCTACAAAACTTGTTTTTTTTTTTCAAAAATTGAATAATTTTCAAAAATTGAATAATTTTCTAAAATTGAACAATTTTCCAAAGTCGAACAATTCTCCAGAGTAATTGTATGATTTCCTAGAACGATTTCTAAAATTGAATAATTCTACAAAATTTGTTGATTTTTTCAAAAATTGAATAATTTTCTAAAATTGAACAATTTTCTAAAATTGAACAATTTTCCAAAATTGAACGATTTTTCAAAATTAAAGGATTCTCCAAAATTAAACGATTTTCCAAAATTGAACAATTTTCTAAAATATATGTAATTGAATGATTTTCCTGAGCGATTTCCATGATTGAACTATTCTCTAAAATTGAACAATTTTCCAAAGCGGAACAATTTCCCAGAGTAATTGTATGATTTTCTAGAACGATTTCCAAAATTGAACAATTCTCCAAAATAATCGTGTAATTTTCTTGAACGATTTCTAAAATTGAATAATTCTACAAAACCTGTTTTTTTTTTTTTCAAAAATTGAACAATTTTCTAAAATTGAAGAATTTTTTAAAATTGAAGAATTTTCCAAAGTCGAACAATTCTTCAGAGAAATTGTATGATTTTCTAGAACGATTTCTAAAATTGAATAATTCTACAAAACTCGTTTTTTTTCAAAAATTGAATAATTTTCTAAAATTGAATAATTTTCTAAAATTAAACAATTTTTTAAAATTGAACAATTTTTTAAAATTAAACAATTTTTTCAAAACGAACAATTTTCTTAAATATAAATAAATTATTTTCTTGAATGATTTTCAAAAATTGAACGATTCTCTAAATTTGAGCAATTCTCCAAAATTAGACAATTCTCCAAAATAATTGAACAATTTTCTTGAACGATTTCCAAAATTTAAGATTTTTTCCACAATTGAAAAATTTCTCAAAACTAAACAATTCTCCAAAATAATTGAATAATTTTTTTGACTGATTTCTAAAACTTTACTAAAAATTGAAAAATATATTTCAGCAGGTAAAAATTAGTGAATGAAGGGTTTTTTGGCGTCTTCTTTCACGGTAACTAATTTCCATTTTTTGGCTAGTAATAAGTAGGACAACAACATATATATTTTTTAAAACGCGAAATATGTACATATATATGCACCTTGAAATGCTTCGAATATGCAAAAATATATTCAAAAAATCGAAATATGCTAAAATATGCACCTGCAATATGGGTATCAATTTACAGCTTTTTTGAAACTGAACATCAACGTTGCCGTAAAATGAAGCACAAAATGTATTTTAATATATAACAAAACAAGCTTAATTATTCAAAAAAAAAAAAAAACTGTAAAAAATTAGTGTTGATCTATTCAAAAAAAATTGCAATTTCCAACTTCGGTGTTGTTTTTGAGCGTAGTTTGGTTCTCAAAAATTTGCTAAATATGCTTCTAAATTTTGTATATTGGCAAAATATGGTAAAATATGCGCCAAAAATGACCAAAATATGCAAAAATATGCATTTTGAGCTAAAATATGCACGTTTTCAAAAAATATGTATGGCTCATTTTCTTCAAAATGACCTGATTCGTGTGGATCCCAAATATATACCCCAACTGAGCATTAAAAAAAACATAATTTTGCATAGGATTTGTTGCCCTAGTAATAAGTATTTCGTTATATTATCTATTTCAATTGAAATTTTTCGATTTGTTCAGGAGAGAGGGTACGTGCTGAAAATTCACCAAAATTCAACGAAAAATTAGGGAGGAAGGGGAATATTTATTTGAACTAAAATTTTTCCACCGTCACATGTAATCTCAAAATTTTCATACAATTTTTATGTTTTAAGAGATTTTTTTTTATTTTCAACAATTCTGATGAAAAAAAATTATTTATACAAAATAATAATTTAATTTTCGACGAAAATTCACCAACCATTCAAAAACTGAAAACCAGTCTATCCGATGAGACAACTTCATAAAATTTGAGAAAATTAAGTAGTCTTCGGTCGGTTACTCGGAAAAATCCGGAAAATTACATCCTCATTTAGTAGTTGCTACCTCACTTAAATATTTTATAGCACCAGCTCCACATTATAAACCACTCCCACACGAAAAATCATACAACTTCTGTTGTTTGAATACCGGAAACCGAGTCGTAAAAACGTCTCCGAATAAAAAAACACGATGCACAATTGCACATCCTGATTCTGGAACATTTTAATCGATTTCACACTTCATTAGCGATTAAAACACTCTCAAAATTCAAATTTTATTACCTTATCTTGAATCTGAAAGAAAAAATCGTATCAAAATTCATTATCTGCCAAGATGACACCATGCAATCCAACTTCAAAACGAAGTCAACACTCTTAAAAACCATAAACATATTCAAGACGCATTCGAAATAAGGTTAATTATTCCTGCAATCTGCACACATCTCCGCATTAAAATTCGTCTCTCCTCGTACCCTCTCCTATGGAAAAAAATTCTCAACCCATTCTCTTCTTCACTATACATAAAATTATAAAACCTGACAAAAAAAAAATCACATCCAACTCGTTCTCGGTTACCAAATGGTGATGCAACGACCTTCAAACGGATTACCAAACCGATCACGTAAAAATAACAACAAACCAAGTACGTACAATTTAGGCAGAGGTATATTTTAATTTTTCTTTTCTTAACAACATGAAATTAGCGACAATTAATCTACATCTACGCGGCTACTATTTACACACTATACATCAATCTTCGTAAGAAAGGTACATATGAATATACCGAATCATCGACTATGTTGAGAAACCGCTTCGGAATACAAAAAAACGAACTACAAAGAAATAAACTGGAAGGAAGGAAGAAAGAAAAGGGAAAATGGGCACGTTTTCTCTTTTTGTTTTTTCGCAAAACAAACGCGCACACAACACGACGACGACGTATCGAGACACAGACGAGAAACAGAGGAACTAGAGAAAAGAGAAAAATCAATTTCAAAGGGGTCAGCCGCATTGCCGGCGTATCATCTATGCAACTTTATCGCCACCTGCCACCATGTTACCTTGGCGTTGATAAAGTTGCATACACGGTACGCCGAAAATACTCTACAACAATCGTCGAATTCGATTGCGAAAAAATAAATACAAATACAAATTCGTAGGTACATTGGGTAAGTAAAATGAGAAATTTACAAATTCTAAATAATGCATTACGTATATGGAATTACGTACATGAGTACTCGTCTGCCTTTGACAAATCAGATATAAGAAGAAAGAATGGGAACTGACTTGAATTCTACGTTGAATTTCTCTCGAAAAGAAAAAGGAAAATATAACTATCGGAACACATAAGTAAACGTTTAAACGACTAATACACGTTGACTACGTATAAATTATTTTCTATAAAGTAACAACACAGATCTAGAGGAAATAATAATAATATAATAAAACCATTGAAAAAAAAACACTACTTTAAAATTCGAACAAAGAGAAAAGAAAAGAAAAAAAGGGTAAATCAAAATATTCGGCCAACCAAAGGAGAAAAAAAACATACAAAAAGCAACCGCTGTGATATGTACAATTTGGTACAATACATACAAACAAAAAAAAAAAAAAGAAAAAAATTGAAGAAAAAAAAACAGGGTAACGGGAGAAACAAAAACACAAACGCAAGTTAATAATATATCAAATCAAGAAAGAAAAAAAAAAGCAAATAAAAACGAAGAAATTAAAAAATAAAACATAAACAGAAACAAAACATTATTAAAAGTATAAAAAAATCATATAAACAACGAACATATAAATACTTCTGTTGGGATTTCAATTTGAAAAAAAAATTTAGATCGTCGAATTTATTATTCTGATTCACAGACGCGACGATTCTAGTAACTTAATAATTATTACACTCGTTCATATACTTATGAGATAAAGATAAGCAAGCTGATCCGTTGTGGATCGTCATTATAACGACATAAGGCTAATTTACATTTTAAAAATTTTACTCTTATAGTCATTAAAATACAATATTAATACTTACTAAAAATATTACGTATATTTTTCATTACTTAATAAAAATTATTAACGTGTGGATTCAGCTCGCTATTGGGAAATCAAAATGAAAATTTTGGAGGAAAAATTGCGTTTGTAAGAATTTTATTTCGATGATGTCGTATGTAGGAGAGACCTGATCGCAAAGGTTTAAAGTAATTTTAAGATCAATTTATTCAAATTATAACTTTCAACTCGAAAATTTAGTAAAATATTGAAAAAAGGCAACAACTTGATACGTCTTAAACCAATTTTTTTTAAAATCTCATTCCACTTGGACAAAGCAAATTGAAAATCACCCAAAAATTTACTTTTATGTGATGTAGGAAAGTCAAAATCACAAAAATCACATTGGAGACTCTCACTAAGTTTAATAAATGCCAGAGGATCACCTCTCAGGCCAAATAGAGAGGGCAATAGGCGAGGCATACAATTCCTCAAGGTCAAAAATATTGAAATTATCACGTTTCTCAACTATTTTGAGGCAGTACACAGTGAATTCCATTTAGAATATAAGCTGAAAAATGCAACTCCTTCCAAAAAAAACTACTACATTTTTATTACATCAAAAGACCATGATACTAGGTCAATTTGGTTGGGCTGTAGGTGAGAATTGAGTTTTTTCAAGGTCGAAAGGGTTGAAATTGATAGTGTTTTTCATATTTGAAGACTGTGCCAAAATGAGATTGAACTAGAAAATCCAGCGACCTCCCAAAAGATATATCTAAAAGCCACCACTACATTTTCATGTTAAAAAATTCCCTACAAGGTCAAATTAGGTAATCTGTGGGCGAGGATTAGAATTTTCAAGGTCAAAACGGTAGAAATTTTTAGTTCTCTTCATATATTGAAGATGAACCAAGATGAGGTTGAACTATAAATTCCAGCAACCTCCCAAAAGCTATATCTAAAAGCAATCACTGCATTTCTTTTGTCAAAAGACTTTTCACAAGGTCAAATGGGTCGATCTGTGGGCGTAGATTAAAATTTTTCAAGGTCAAAAGGGTTGAAATTCTTAGTGTTCATCATATTTTTAGGCTGTGCCAAAATGAGATAGAACTAGAAAATCTAGTAACCTCCCAAAACCTATATCTAAAAGCCACCACTACATTTTTATGTCAAAAAGTTCCCTACAAGGTCAAATTAGGCGATCTATGGGCGTGGATTAAAATTTCTCAAGGTCAAACTGGTTACCATTTTCAGTATTTTTCATATTTAAAAGCTGTGCCGAAATTAGATGGAACTAGAAAATTCAGAAACCTCTCAAAAGCTATATTCAAAAGCCATCCACTACATTTTCATGTTAAAAGACCTTATACAAGGTCAAATTGGACGATCTGTGGGCGTGGATTAGGATTTCTCAAGGTCAAAAGTATTGAAATCTTCATCTCTCTCCATATTTTTAAGCTGAATCAAGATGAGATGGAGCCAGAAGATGTATCTAAAACACACCTAGCGACCTACTACAATTTTATGCCAAAAGCCTCCCTACAAGATCAATTTGGGTAATCTTACTAGGATTTTTAAGGTCAAAAAGGTTGAAATTTTCAGTATTTTTCATATTTGCAGGCTGTGTCAAAATAAGACGGAACTATAAAATACAGAACCTCTCAAAAACTTTATCTAAAAGTCATCCACTACATTTTTACGTTATAAGATCCTTTATAAGGTCAAATAGGTCGATCTGTGGGTGTAAACTAGGATTTTTCAAGGTCATAAGTGTTAAAACCTTCAGTTCTTTCCGTATTTTGAGGCTGAATTGAAATGAAGTGGAGCAAGAAAGTATAATAACTCCCTATAGATGCATTAGAAAGCCACTCACTACATTTTTATGCCGAAAGATCGCCCACAGAGTACAATTGAGTGATCTGTGGGCGTGGACTAAGATTTTTCAAGGTCAAAAGTGTTGAAATCTTCAGTTCTCTCTGTATTTTGAGGCTGAACCGAAATGAAGTGGAGCTACTAGGATACATAATACCTTCCAAAAGATGTATGTAAAAACCACCCACTACATGTTCATGTCGAAAGACCGCCCACAAAGTACAATTGAGTGATCTGTGGGCGTGGACTAAGATTTTTCAAGGTCAAAAGTGTTGAAATCTTCAGTTCTCGCCATATTTTAAGGTTGAATTCAAATGAAGTGGAGCTAGAAAATGTAACACTTCCCAAAAGACGTATCTAAAACGCCCACTTGCTACATTTGTTCGATTTAAGCAGCTAGTGTACGTAGGTTGAAATATTTGATTTTCCTTTTTCTAAATTGTTTCACGATTTAAGGCGTCAGTTTTTGGATTTGTTTTGCATCTTTTGTTACTCCATCTGCTATTTTTTTCTATTTTCATTTCCCTCTTCTATTTCTTGGTCATCTACGTAACAATTTTAGTACTTCTGAATTTTTATCAAAAGTTTGATCTTATTTTGAACTCATTTTTTCGGAATTAAACTCATTAGATCCCTATAAAATGTGTTGAAAAATGGTGAAAAAATTGATTTTTTGGAATAATAGACGAATTTTAGCCCCATCCTTTGCTCGTTATACCTACAACTTGACACCTCAATAACCACACATTTCCACTGGCAAAATGATTCCGGGAAATTCGTCTAAAAATCTAGAATTTTTTATTCAATTACATCGTTCTAGAAAAATTTACATTTTTCAAACAATTTTTCAACAATTTTCATAACCCACTCTTACTCTTTTGAATTATACACTTTAAAAAATGCGAATATCTCAAACCAAAATTTTTTTCAAATTACATCCACAACGTTAAAAAATTCTCTCTTTACAAAAAATTCGACCTTGCAACCAACTCCTCCATACTCCGAACTACGTTTTTTCACGATACATACGGAACAAGATGAAAACAATTTCGAAAGGGAAAAAAATAACAATACACGTCGGCAATTAGCCGGACTCGTAAAACGGAAAAAGTAATAAACAAAAACGAGGAGGAACAAATTACTGACGACGTCTCTTCGCAGCGTAAGTACGTATATGATACAACAATACGACACATTCACACCGCAGCTTATCCGTAAAAAAATTTTCTCATTGGCCCATATACAAAACACGATTAAATGGATACAAATTTTACGTATCTACGAAACTTATAAAAATAATTATCAACTACAAATGCATTAATTTAGAAAAAAGAAGCCATCGATATAATAAAAGGTAGAATACGTTAAACGTTACAAAACTTGATGTTTTTTTTTTGTTTCAAATAAATTAATGAAAAAAAATAAACGGAGGAGACAGAGAAAGAAAAAAAATAGAGGGAGAGAGAAAATAATAATACTTCTACGGCATAATCAACAAATTGTACATAAATACGAGATAATAAAAATACATAAAATCGAACAATATTATACAATTTAAAAAATAAACAATTGCACTCGTATACCCGTCTCATCAGCCCTTTTCCATTTAAACGGCGAAAAATTACGTATAAACTTAACCAATTATCATTCTCGAATAACAAAAGAAAAATAAAAATAAAAACAATAAAAGCAGATTGCACTGGAGGTATCTTTTTAGAGAAATGGGGAAAGGGAAAAACAAAAAAACTCGAATTTTTTCTCAAAAAAAAACAAAAACAAAAATAATAAATTCTACGAAACAGCGATTTATTTTAACGAATTGACTTACTCATAGGCAACGATCAATGGACAGAGGAGGTTCGATAATATACTTAAGTAGAGCTGATGAAAACATTAGAAAATATATGGCACATGAAGAAAAAAAATGATTCCTTCGACGGTGATGCGGCGATTTTACTACTAGAAAAAAAATCACTATTGCGTTATTCGTACAAAGACAGAGAGGAAAAGAATACCAACGGGTTCGGTTTCGATGTAAAAAATTTGCCTAAAAATGTAATACTTGAATCATTTTAATAAATACTCTGCTGAGAAAAATTTCAAAAAAGAAAAAAAAACTCGTCGAAATCAGCGCCATCGAACGCTACTTAAATTAAAAATAACAAAGTTAAAAAAAAATTAAAAATCAAACAACAGTTACAATCATTTTATAAAATAAGAAAAAAAATACACGGATCCGACTATGGACGTTGCCCTTTCTAGAAGCAGTAAATTACTGTATTCCATTTGGACATCTTCGAACGCTGCTTCGTCCAAATCGTACCCTGACTGATGATTTTATTTATATTAATAACTTATATAGGAAACTTATGACTGGACTTTTCCTACGGAAGCTTTTAAGAGATCAGCGCCGTTGGTTTTTTCCAACCCGATCATTTTATGTTGATCGTGCAGAGATTGCTGGTGATGATGGTGTTGTTGCGATGCTTGTTGATCCACCATTTTATTTTTGTCTTGTTTGGCTTGTTCCATTTCGCGGTCTCGTCTCGCTTGTTCGTTTATCTCTTTGACCGCTCGTAGTTCTTTTTTCAATTTCATTCTTCTATTTTGGAACCATATTTTTATCTGCCTTTCGGTCAGGCATA
The DNA here is from genome assembly GCA_900064475.1 of Pseudococcus longispinus. NCBI lineage: Eukaryota > Metazoa > Arthropoda > Insecta > Hemiptera > Pseudococcidae > Pseudococcus > Pseudococcus longispinus. The sequence goes on from FIZU01026082.1 coordinate 8,584, forward strand.
ATGCGTGAGCTATTTCTATCCTACGGCGTCTGGTTAGGTAATGGTTAAAGTGGAATTCTTTTTCCAGTTCTAAGGTTTGAAAACGAGTATATGTTTGTCGGCCTCGACGTCTTGGACAACCGTTTGGACCTGTGAGCAGAAAGAAGCAAAAGGTGGTTTTTAGTATATCGATTCGCATAAATAATTAAAATTAGTAAAGCAACTTAAAATTAGAAATAGATTTGAATTTTTGTGCCATGCACCCTCCCCCTCCCATTCAGCAACACCGAACTAATCATAAAGTGGAATAATATCTAGTAAACAAAACTCTCAACAATCAATGAATTATAATAATCCAAGGAATGATTTTTTTTTAAGTCACCCAATTCCGAAAATTTATGGATTTTTTAAGAGGATCAAAATCAATTTTAGAAAGTTGATGCTTGAAAAAATTTTTCGTGAATTATAGATATTTTTTGAGATCTTGACGGTTGAGAGAAGGAATCCTTTCTTTGAAAAAAGAAGGAAAAATTGGTAAAAATTGGCAAAAAAATGCTACACAAATTTTCAAATTGTAATGAAAATTGCGAAAAAAAGTTTGTCAAAATAAATATTGCACAAATTGAACAATTTTTATAAAATTTTTATTATTTTCAAAATATTTCAAAAATTTTTTCAATATTCTTATTCATGATTTCAACAATTTTATGAAATTTTCAAAAAATTTCATCGAATTTTAGACAAATTTTCTGATTCATCTGCATTTTTGAACAATTTTCACGAAATTTGAAGCATTTTTACAACCTTTTTTGATTTTTTTTCAAACAATTTCACAACATTTCGGACAATTTTCTTGATGTTTCAACAAATTTCAGATCATTTTGAACAATTTTTTTTCAAACTTTCAATAGTTTTAATCAAATTTTAACTGATTTTCTTGATTTTTCAAAAATTTAGCGAAATTTAAACGATATTTTAAATCGTTTTATAACATTTTTTATGACTTTCATAAAATTTTCACAAAATTTTGAACAATTTTTTCAACAAGGTACTTCAACGCTAAATATTTTTACAAACGTAAATAAGTATGCTCTAATTTTCACTTTGAAGTCTCCTCGAAAGAGATCTCAGTGTTAGAAAAATCAAAGAAAAAAAAAACAGGGCAATTTTTTTGATATTTTGAAGCTTCATAGGGAGAAAAGAAAGAGCAGGCACACTGAACTGAACAAAAAACTTCACTATTTTACAATTGATTTCTATCAATTTTTTTATACATCCAAAATGAAAACCAGAACGTTGCAAACTATATCTACAAATACCTAAACATCTTATCAAAAACTCCCCACATTTGTATCTCAATTTGCACCACTGGGCCACATTTTTCACCAATTAATCTACATCTCGTATCACCCCGAAACCCAAACCATTCGTACACATTTGATCTTAGGTAAACGATAAAAAATAAAAAGGAAAAAACACATAAAAAATAATTCTCATCGAAAGATGACAAATGCACCCTAACGAGCCCGTATCTTTCAATTGCACAGCAATATGCCAACTCAAGAGTCAGGCCAACAGAAAGAAATACCTCTAACATCGATTTATATAAACCCCTCAGCAGCAGTTTTGGTATCGCGGAGTCAAATCGCATAAATCGTTTACACGACAAACATCCCATTCGGTCGGCTTATCGAATGATATATGTAGAAAAAAAGAACACAGGATCGATTTCTCTTTATTCCGTCAGCCCATTTTATTCACATTTTCTCACCAATAAAAGGAGAATGGTTTAGCATACAAAAAAGATCACAAACGTAGGTATTGCTTGCTTCTTAGCTTTACACTCTTTATACATTTTTATCCAATTCCTCGAAGGCTTTTTTATATGGAAAAAAATTGAAACTGCGTGATTCGTCACGTTTGCTCGGAAGAAGCTAAAACCACATCCAAACTGCGCGCGAATTAACGATTAAGGCAGCGCCAGCAGTTTAATACAAAGACGAAAGCCGCAGAAAAGGTAGGTGCGGATGAAACGTGCCCGACCATAATGTAATTAAATATCTCGCCGTAAAAGAGCTATGGTAATATCTTCTGGTACGTTGGCATCGCTTTAAAACAGAGCATCGCTGCAGAATAAAGGAAAACGCACGAGCTCACGAGCTGCTGGGCAAATTCTCAGAAGGCGTTTTCCACGTATACGATTGTACCATTATCTAAATTACCGAAAACGACGAGCTTTTTCGTCCCCCCATCAGAAATTGTATCAACCATTCGGTTATAGTAGAGGTACTACGGTATATACTTAGGATAAGTTTGTAATCGCGAGAGTTGTACGCGACGAGAAACTGCAGGGGAAGAGCTGGTAATTATCTACTTGATATAATTTTAGCAACTTTAACCCAAAGTGAGGCAAAAGTGCGGCACATTGTCTTCATTGTAGTCGCATAATAAACGTAAACGAACAAGGGCGGATTTAATTGCGTAAAACAGTGTAGTTAAGAGCAGCAGGCGCGCAGACTCGGTGTTTGCATGCCCATACAAGGCAGATATGGAGCTGGAACGATTTTCAATTATCTTCGGGGGTCTGACGTACGAATGTATGTTTTATTAGGTGAACGCCCCGAGTCGAATTGAAGTACCTACCTAAGTTTCTGTATTTTTTTTTTACGCATGCCTTGGATTTGGAATATCATTCGCAGAAAAAATAAATTTGATATGATCAGCATATGTATGAAATGATCTAATGACTAACGTAGGTGATAAGATTCAAAAATTGTGCTCAATTTCACTATATTTGGCTCTATGTACTCATTGTACCTTATTGTTGGAGACTGAGGTGAATCTTGAATGCTATAGTTTGTATATTTTCAGAGAAATGATTTATTTTTAAAATCTATATTTATACTCAACAGTTTATATGCGAGTACTAAGGTATGCCAAAAATAAGTAATTATGATTTAGCCTGATCAGATGTAACCATTCAAGAATGAACCGATCTAGCTAACATGATTATTTCGATCAGATAATCAGATGATCAAATCCAATGAATTATATACTTTTCTACACAACAGTTTATATGCGAGTAGTAAAGTATGCCAAAAATAAATAATCATGATTTAGCCTGATCAGATGTAACCATTCAAGAATGAAAAGAT